>JAPPVO010003789.1:0-28348 GCA_030407325.1 Camellia japonica | reverse complement strand
CCATGATGGCATTATACGGCGACGGAAGCTTAACAACCAGGAATTCCACGTCAACCGTTTTTGAGCCCGCTCGAACAGGTAACAGCACGACCTTCCCCAACGGGTACTCTGGATTCATGTTGAAGCCGAACAGTGGCTGAGACGACGGTGATAGGTCTGACTCGTTGAGGCCGAGTTCAACAAAAGTTCTGTAGTAAAGATTTCCGAAGTGCTTCCTGGGTCTATGAGAATGCGTTCAACGCTGAACTGACGTACGCGTAATTTGACGACCAAAGGATCGACGTGGCTGGCCACTGTTCGACGAGGTCGGAGTCATCGAACTTAATTGTCGGAGTTTCTCTGGCCTGCCGGTTGACATGTTATGTTTTTGGGGAATTGGGTGCGATTGGATTGTATGCACGGTCGGGGATACCGGCAAACCGTAGATTATGTGGATCACACCAAGCGGAGGTCAATCCTGTCTCAAGGCTAATGCTTTGGTTGGCCTTCCCTTGCTCACGTATTGCTGCAGTCGACCATCTTGCACCAGTTCCTCCAGATGATCCTTTAGCGCATAACAGCTCTCGGTTTCGTGGCCGTGATCTTTGTGGTATTCGCATCGTCTGTCCCTCCTCCGTGTGTCGGGGGAGGCCCCACCATCTTCGACGGCCACTTGAAAAATGGAAGGTGCTGGACTTTGGTCATTATTGCCGCGATCGGCTCTGTCAACTCCGTATACTTCTTGTCGGTTCGCCTTGAGCGTCTGCTGTCGACTTGTAGTTGTTCGTTCGTTTGGTGGGAGCACTGATCGCTTGATCGGCGGGAGTCCCGCCTTTTATCTCGCTTGGTTCGTTGCCGGGCTCAGGGCTCGGTGGCGGCACGGAGCTTATTGGTCGAGCAATTTCGAGGAGGGCCGTTTTGCTGGAGATTTGTGGCTTTTATCCTCAGGGCATCATCTTCGACTTTACAATATTCTTCAACTTTCTTCATCAACGCCCAGACTGTTTTGGGGGGCCTTCTGGTCAGGGAACTGCGCAGAGCACTATCAGGATGTAAACCCATTTTGAAGGCGGTGATGGCCATGGAGTCGTTGCAAGCGTCGTCAACAAGGTTGAAGCACTCCTAATATCGTGCCGAGTACGCTCTGACGTCTCTCCCGACTGGATCTGCATAGCCCAGAGGGAGTCGGCCTGTTTCGGTTGTACTCGTTGGTGATGAACTTGGCCCTGAAGGATTTCTGCAGTTGTCAGAAGCTTTTAATCGAAGCTAGCTCCAACTTGTTGTAATACACCTGACGGCTAGTGGGCCTAGGCTGCTAGGGAATATTCGGCACATGAGGGCTTCATTATCTGCGTGCAGCGTCATGGCCTGTTTGTAATGACGGATATGATCAGTGGGGTCTCTGATTTTCCGTCGTAAATAGTGAACGACGGAGCTTTGAATTTCTTGGGCAGGGACGCCCTTGCGATCCGTCGAACGAAAGGATCGTGCTGGTCTTCCTCGTTTGAGCTGATTCTCCTGCGCTTGTTCCTTGTTCGCAGATCCTTTTCGGAGGAGCTGGAGGTTTCGGATCGTCCCCTTGCATCGAGCTCCGTGGATGATGAGTTGGAGTTGCTATCGGTATCCTTTGGTCGGGCCCGAGGTCTTTGCCCGTCTGCCCTCGGAGGTCACTCTGGTTCCTGGCGCATGGCCTCTCTAGATTTTGCTACCTCCAGGGCAAATCTTGACGGAGTCGTTCGTTCTCAGCGATCATGTTCTCGAGCCTTTGTTCGTTCTGCTTTGCTTGTTCTATGATAGCCTGCATTGTTTCTTGTGCTGAAGTTGTTGGCGAATCGAAGTTCAAGACGCGTCGTGCCGCGATGGTTTCTTTTCCGAGCATATTAGCTGGGGTGAGGTCGTCTGCCTGTGTGATCTCGTCGGTGGCTATCGGAGGATCTTCGGTCACGCCTTCCATGGATGTATTCGAGTATTCCCACAGACGGCGCCAATTGTGGGGAAGTGGTTCGGAAATACTCTTCAGATCCTGGAGACGCCAATGATCCTCAGCTAGTCACCTGCAAAGATACAAATACTCCGGTCGGGGTGCTGCGGAATTAGCACTCCGACGGACAAGTCAGTTCTTCTACTCAAGAAAGCTTGTTCACTAAGTTTTTAGAAGTGATTCTTACATACCTTTACTAGTCCATTGCCATTATATTTATACTCGTTTCTTCTGATCCTCGGGGCCAGGGCCTACTTTTTCAATCATTATCTTTTCCACTATTCGGCTCTAGGGATCCTTCCCCATTCGGCCTATTTATCCTGTTCGGCCCCTTATCCTTGCGGGATATTTTCCGTCTAGCGTCAAGCTTCTGAAATATACCTCCTTTATCTTCGCCAGTTATTCGGCTACCACAATTCATATTTCAATTATTTAATAAATCCTAAAATTTGCTGTGTGAAACATACAAGTATAGATTATGTCATTCATTTTGGAATAATTTGATTTCATGTAGTTTTGAAAGAGTTTTGGAGATGTACAACCCAAATAAATTGAGTTTACAAGCATGAAAATCAACACTATTTCAAATTAAGTGACACAACCTCCATCCACTGGCATTCATACAGTTATATCAAGTAAGCAAGTAGCCACATGGTAGGATGCTTAAACATAATAAGAAAAACGCACACAAACAGGATGCTAAAGCATAAAAACATACATATTTACCGACGTCCCTCGAACAGCTACAAAACAAAGTTAATAAAACATGCATGATCTTATATACAAAATCCTAATGCAATTCACTCATGAGATGCAACTAAAGATTCGCCTTCTAAGATATGACATGTGAATCATCTCAAAACATGAGGTAGCGCACATAATCACATAGAAATTGATTAAATCCACAAATGCAAACTTAGTCGAATCAAGATGCATGAAACATGGATGCAAAGCACGGATAAAGAAAGCCAAAATATGATACGTATTCACACATAAAGAAAGCAAATAAAAGAACGGGATAGAAAAAAGCGAGGCGGGGGAATTATTACAACATTTTAAATGTTACAAATCCGAGAGAGATCAACAAATATTACAACATAACATAAAAAAAAATCCTCACAAACACTCAAAATGAAATAAAAATGATAAAATAGCAGCTTCAAGCGCCTCAAAGACCATCGGAGGTTGTCGGAAGGATGCCCGATTTTGCCTAGAGGTTGCAGGCACGGTCATGAAGGTTGCAGGCGCGATGGTGTATTTTTAGGTGGCTAGCCTGCCAACTAACGGGTAGAGTAGCTCGATAGGCTCGGCGAAATTCTATTTTCTTCGATTTCAACAATAATATCTATGGGAGTCTCAACTCACCACTTTCAGTTAGATTACAACAATATGTAATATGACAACAAATCAATGCAAAAGAGAAAAATAAGTTGAAATAAAAAGACAATGGGTTCAATATGACGTCTAATTGAACCCAACTCAATTTTACTATCTTGTGCCTCTTTTAGTCCAATTTTATTAGCCCTTTTAATTACCTTGCCATTCTTTAGTTATTTTAGTCCAAAAATGAGAGTTATATCCACTAAAATAAGAGAAGCGTTAAACAAGGAGTTGTTCTTGGCATGAGAGAGAGGTAATGCCCTGGTAATGAACCTCCGAAGAGATTAAACCATTCAGCATGGAAGGTCTCTTTCTCGTGCTAAAAACAACATATATGGGACTTCAATTCACTACTTTCAATTAGATTACGACAGTATAAAATATAACAATAAATCACAGCAAAAGAGCAAAATAGATAAGGAATGCAAAAAAATGAAAGGTTTGTGAAATTCACCTTCCAAGGAAATGATGAACTTCTTAGTTCTCAAACTTCCTTTTAATCTCCCTCAAGTGTAGGAAGTGAGTTATCAAATCCTCAATTCGAAATTATAGAGTTTATGGAGTTTATGGTATGAAAAGTGGCTAACTCTCTAGTTTTTCTCACTTTCAATTACTAAACACTCTTCCTTATGATCAAGGCAATTGATCTTTGGCTATATCAGAATTTTTGGAGTGGTTTTGGTGTATGGAAATAAGGAATTTCAGTAGCTATGGAAGCTTGGAAGTGTTTTGGCTCAAGTTTGAAATGGTTAATGGTTTCTCTTTTCTCTCTGACTCTTTCTAACTCTTTCTTTAATCAAATTTGTTTTGTTTTTGTTCCCCCCCCCCCCCCTCTGAAATCTCTCCATTTGATTGCTTTATATAGGCAACAAATAGATAATATAATAATATATCTATATATAATATAATAATATAAAGTATATAAAGATTATATATATATTTATATATGTTTGCTGAGGTTGATGTCGGCAGCCGAGGGCTGACCAACATCAATATATTTTTTATTATTTTTCTTTTATTATATAATATATAAAATATCTAAAATATATAATTTACATAAAATACTAAACATATAATATAATAATATTAAACACATATTTTAATATTATAAATTTTTTTATTATTTTATTTTATATATATAGAATATATAATTTATACCAATTTATATAAAAACACCAAAAATGTGAACAAACACATAAAATTATGCAAAATTACAAAAATACTAAACTAATGAAATATTTAGTATTTTAAAACAATTTGGCCATAACGGTGAATGTTGGGATTATAGTTCAAATTTCATCTCTCTTACTGAGGATTTTGTGAGAAACACATTTTAATTGTCATCATCGGATAAACAAAAGAAAGCGCCCAAGTTTTAGGGCCGGTCAAAATGGGGTGTCTACAGACGGATGAGTAGTAGGGGTGTCGGTAAGGGCATGGCGGTTCCCTTAGCACCTATCATTACAACATCGGTTGCCGGCGAGAAAGTTGCACGCGAGGTTGTGAGAGCGGTGCAAGACGCTCTAGCTCGCAATAAGGGGGACAACGAGCGTTCCCTCAAGCTTACTAGGGAGTTTCTTTGCTCTAATCCATCGGAGTTTTTGGGGGAGGTAAAACCACTGGAGGCGGAGAGTTGGTTGGAACAGATTACCAAGACTCTTGATATGCTCAAAGTCGAGGATGAAAGGTTGAGGATCTCTTTGGCAAGTTTCCAATTGAAGGGAGATACAAATTATTGGTGGAAGTATACGAAGGGTATTGTAGGTGCCACATGGGTTGCGTTTACCGAGGCCTTCTTGGCCAAATATTTCCCTCCTTCTGCTCGGGAAAGGTTGAGGGAATAGTTTGTTGAGTTGCGCTAGGATGCTACTCCTTTGGCTCTGTTTGAGATGAGGTTCACTAGTTTGTTGAGGTTTGCTCCAGAGTTGGTGGCAATAGAGGAGCACCGTTGTTATTAGTTTGAGAGGCAGTTACGTGATGATATCTGGGAGAAGGTGGTTGGATCCATAAGGAAGAATTATTTTGCTTTAGTTGATGAGGTGGCCCATGTGGATGCCATGGTTAGCAGTGTTGGTCGGGTTAGGGAGGAGGTCACTTCGGTAACTCCTACGGTTCATAAGCACTCTAGGCTTAGTAAGAGGTGGAGGCAAGCGCATGCTCACTCCCAGACTCGGTCCTTGTCTTCGTCAGGGGTTTCGAGCTCGTCCGTTGGGGGATCCAGTGAGGTTCGGGCTCCAAATCAGGTTCAGAGTTGGAAGATTGCTGTTTGTTTTAATTGTGGTCAGCAGGGCCATGTTAGACGCTTTTGCCCTTTGCATGTAAATTCTTCGGGTGTTTCAGAATCTAGTCGGACTCTGTCCCATCAGTTTAGTCGGGGACGATATCGGTACCAGACCCGAAAAGGCCAGGCTTCGAGAGCTTCACGAGGGTCGACTTTTCAACCAACGCAGTAGTATCACCCTTGAGAGGGACTTTTGTTTTAGAGACCGATGTTATAAATTGTAAAGCTTTTGTTATTGATCGGTGTGTTGTAGGATGTTAAAGCACCGTGGTCGTGTGTTGTATATGTATATGTGTAGACACCCCATTTTTGACCGACCTCAAGACTTAGACGTCATCGTCTGTGCACTCGATGATTGTGCTTGTTTTGAGCGCCCGAAGTTCTCGGCGGAACGCCTTGTCTTTGAGCCTCTAAACCCTTTTTGTTTTGTGCTTGTTTTTGGGCCAAACCTTGGTACCTTTTGCCTGGAAGGAGGAGGGGCCTTGTCGGTCACTTTTCCTTTTTGTCGACCACTTGAAGTGGTCAGTCGGCTAGGTGAGGTGGCCAGCCGGCCACCCAAAGTGGCCGACGGCTATTTTTCTCCTTTTTCAGATATTTTCTTAGCCAGCTGTGCCAGCTGTTGTTCACTGAATGCCATCTCCATACACGTGTATGGAGGGATGAATGCAAGCCTTTGGCTTGATTTTCTATATAAGGGGAGGTCTCTCCCCCATCTTGAGAGGTTAGACAATGTT
The DNA here is from genome assembly GCA_030407325.1 of Camellia japonica. Taxonomy (NCBI): domain Eukaryota; kingdom Viridiplantae; phylum Streptophyta; class Magnoliopsida; order Ericales; family Theaceae; genus Camellia; species Camellia japonica. The sequence goes on along the minus strand of JAPPVO010003789.1, from coordinate 21,993 downwards.
GAGAAAATTTCTCACTCTCTCTCTAGAATTCTCTCTCTCTCCTCTTGTTTTGTGCTTGAAAGTTAGAATTCTCTACACTTTTGCACTAAGACCCTTAACCAAACATCTTCATCTTGGAGCTGAGGTTCTTCGAGGCTTAGTTTGAGCTCCTAAGGGTGGTTTAAACTCAAAATTGTGACTGATTTTGTGCTGTGCTTCAAGAGGTAAAGGACTTGCCTTGTAAGCTTTGTTTTAGTTGCTTGCTTTGCCATCTTTTTACACTGTTTTGAGCCTAGTTTTCAACTACAAAAAACTCTGATTTTTGGGCCTTTAAATGTTGGTTTGAAGTCATTTTGTGCTAAGGGGTTGTCCACCCTTCTTGTTATTTGTTTGTGTGAGCTTTTGTGCCATCTTTTAGCATATTAAAATCAAAATTTTTGGGCCTTTAAACCACTAAAATTCAAAGTTATTTCAGTGGTAAAAAGTATGTTTTGAAGTCCAAAAATGGAGGGGTTAGCCTCCCCTCCTTGTGTCTCTCTTGCATGCCTAGTTAGCAGTACATGGTAGCTTGATTTTGTAGCTTGTGTTAGCTTAGTTCAAGCATGTTTTAGGCTTTGTTTTTGCATGTTTCAACTCTGTTTTGGGTTGTTGGAGCATTTGTTGCTTGCTTTTTGTACTTGTAGTGCAATTGTGCTTACTAGTCTAGCATGCCTAATGGTTTAGCCTATTTTTGTAGCTTGTGTTAGCTTAACTTTAGGTTTTTTTAGCTACTATTTTGGCCTACTTTAACTCTGTTTTTGGCTGCTTAAGTCCTTCGATGTTATGCTTGAATTGTTTGCATGTTATAGCATCATTTTACATATGATTTCAGTGTATATAGTTCTGTCACACACTCACTTATTTCACTCTTTCATTGCTTTTGAGAGTTGTGTTTTGAGTCTTGTTTGCAAGCTAACATGTGAGCATGTTTTTCTAGCCTTTTATGCCTCAATCTCAGCATGTTTTAGCCACTGTTTTGGCATGTTTTAACTCTGTCCAGAGTTGGTTTGGTCAGTTGAGCTTTGTGTTGCATGCTTGTAGTGTTGTGATCTTCACTAGCTTAATGTTTTAGGCTCTTAGCATGTCTTACATGTGTTGCTTACATGATTTAGTGTCTTTTTGCATACCATTTCAGCACTGAAATATCTGCAACCTCCCTCAATTCTTCACTTTTTACTTTGTTTTGAAAGTGGTCATGAGCCCCTTGTTGGCTTGAGTGTGAAATGGTGGCTCTCATGCCTAATGGTTTTAATCCTCTCTTGAGGGTTTCTACTAACCAACAGTATGAGGCCTCTTTCATGCTCAAGGTACTTGTGGCTTAAGCCCTCTTTCCAATTAAAGGACTCTCACTTTGGACTTAATCGGTTAAAGGACTAATCGGTAATGTAAAATGTGTAAACAAAATGAACCAAGTAAAACTTGAGCAAGATAAGTATATTTGTGTTGCATTGCATGTGTTTGGATCGGACGTTAATCCAAACACAAGAAAAATGGGACGTTTCATACTCAAAGTGATGAAACATGCCACTTTTCTTGGTTACCGACACCCTTGATCATGCGTGATAGGGTGGTTGTCCTTCGAGTCTTATTTGTGCATTCATTAACCTAGTACAAGCTTGGTTCTTTGGCCATCATGCATTGAAAATGCTTGGTTGATGGCTTGAGAGCCAAGAGTTACACTCCTTTGAGCTTGAGAAATGATAAGGAGTGTAGCAGTACACACATTCCTTGAAAATGCTTTGTTTTGCCTCTGTTGCTCTCTGTTGCAGCAAAAGAAGAAGTCCAGAAAATGGGAGTGGTCGACCGGCCACTTAAACTAGCTGACCGGCCAGTTAAGGTGGCCAACAGCCACTTTTTGTGGCCGACCAGCCACAAGTGAATTTTTGTGCAAGTGTGTTCTTGTGTTGGAGCAAAGGCAATCTGGAAGTTGGTGCAATTTTCCAAGATCAAATGAGTGCAAACAGAGGCATCCGAGGGCAAGGCAATGGCATTTTTGAGTGGAGCAACCGAGCATGCATGCATCCCTCGCGCCGAGGCTATTTATTTGCTTTATTCATATAAGTGTTAAGTGTTGTAATTATTTAATTAGCTTAGACAGTTAATTAGTTTAATTGCTTTAATTAGCTTAGCATAGCTAGTTATTCAAATGGTTTGTAATAATTAGTTAACTAGAATAGTTAATTAGTTTCGTTTTGTAATAATTAGCTTAGCTTAGGGTAGCTTAGCTTATTCATTCGGACCTTCCTTCGAGAGGGCGTAATGTTGTAATAAGTGTGCGTGCATATGTGCATGTCTTCCAACCCCATGTCTTTCTCCCTTTTATTTATCTGCTTTCGATGGTTAGATTAGGGATCATGTTTCAATTAGCATACCTTATGCTTGCATGTTGCATCATTCATTTGTCTAGCATGCACTGAGGCTTGGCGCATCATTCAAACTGCATCATATTTCAATACTTCTTTGAATACGTGTATCAAATCGTTGCATTCATATGCCATAATAGTAGCCGAGCCTATTAATTTCATGTTGCATGTGTTGCATTAGGCATCTTAACATAGTTAGGATCATGCATTGTTTCTAACTAGTTCTTGTTTTGGCTTGGAGTACACTGTAAGTTTTACACTTTAGCATATTTGCATGAGTGTGTGTTACCATGATTCGCATGCTTGCCATGAGGCTATGTGCTTACTTGCTAAACTGCATGAATGCCTGTGGATGAAGGCTTGGTTGTTTGAATTGGAACAATTCGATAATTGTGAGTTTTAAGCCCACTTTGCGAAGTGGCAAATCATGTTTTAAGCCCACTTGAGGGTGGCAAGTCCACGTTTTAGCCCACTTGAGGGTGGAAAGTTCAAACCATTTTCGAAAACAAACATGAGTTGAATTCGTTCCAAGTCTTACGATTTTAGTCTATACTTGCTTGTGCGCGTCACGTAGTAAGGTTAGCTAAATCACTGGAATAAGAACACATGTGTTTATCAAACAACATATCATGTTTAGTAGAGGCCGATCTTTGATCGGGCGAGAGGGGGTGCTCATTTCAGGACCTTCCCCTCTTGCACCCAAGTTTCCGAGCCGAGGCAACTTTGGTGATGACGGACATGTGGCCTTTGGCACGAGTCAGGGTTTCCTAAATTTCCCAAAAACAAAACATTTAGGTGGCGACTCTGTAATCTGGCAAAGCAGTCCAGTTTTGGCATTATTTGATTTAAAATTGATTTTCCAAAATGATTTGCCAGATTGGACTCTTTGGTGTTTATTAGTTTCACATTGCACTTTGTGAAATAAGATTCAGAGCTGTGACAGGAGTCCGAACTGTAGGACCAATTCGAGCTCTCCGAAAGGGGGTGCGAAGAAAGTCGAGTCTACAATATGCATTGTTGTTTATTTACCCTCATGTGTTGGGCATGTAATGAGTCTTGAACTCTCTTTTATGTATGTGTGATGAAAAGTTGTTAATGGAATTAATGATCCTAGTGTTGTTGTATATCAGATGTTGAATTTTGTGATGGTCATGTGATGGCCTTTGATTTTGAATTATTTTGGAAATTGTTTGTGGAAAATGAGAAATCCGCGAAACTTTTGTGGCTAGTGTAGTGTTGTGATGAGGGCCAAAACTTTAAAGCTTTTATTGTGTTAAGTTTAAGGAAATGTGAGACCTTAGAGTTTTGTGAAGATTGGTGGAAGTGATGTGGGAATGTCTAAGGGAGTGTGAGATCCATATCTTGGCATAGTGAGGATGGCACTAGTGTGTGTCATTTAGTGTCTTGAGTTGTTGATTTATGAGTTCATTGTGGTCCTATCGACCGTGAATAGGGTCAGTGCCGTGCCATGGTCAGTTATGAGTTGGAGATGTTATTAGATTGTGGGTACAGTTTTGAGTAGGAAAAGAATTTCATGGGTAGATGCTTGAAATATTACTAGAGTGATAAATGGTTTGTGTTCTTAGGTAACGAATGTATCATTGGTAAGAATTGTCTTCGGTGATTGGGATCATGTGATCGCCATTGACCTATTCGGTCTTGTGTTGATATAAGAGCGTGTTTGTCATCTAGGCGTGTGAGTAGAATTCCTATGGGAACAATAGTGGAGTAGTCTGCTTTGGGGAAGCCGAGAAGACTCTCAAAGTATGTGGAACGGTGTTTGGAAACCTGTCTCTAGGTAAACGGAGAATCTTCAAAGCCAATCTTCCGTAATACAAAAACTTTAAAGAGTCAAAAAGTCTAAAAACCTATGAAGCTAAAAGTTCAAAATAGTAAATGAAATAAGAGCTTTAAGACTACAAGTATTCTTCTAGAGTTTAATTATATAGAGTGCACCTTTTTTTTTTTTGTGTTTTTTTTTTCACCCATACATTCTATCTAAAAGATCTTCAAGATCTGCTACTGAGAGTTGATCGTAAAAATCGTCCCCATTATCTGGTTCATTCTCCCATTGGTTATCTTGGTATTCTTCTTCCATCATTGGTGACTCATTGTAGACACCCCATTTTTGACCGCCCTCAAGACCTGGACGTCACCGCTTGAACACTCGGTGATTATCCATGTTCGTGTTCGTTTGGAGTTCCCGGGGGTTCTCGGCTACGTGCCTTGCCTCAGGATCCCCGAACTCGACTGTTTTGTGTCTGGTTTTGCACCAAACACTTGTGTTTTGCCTTGGAGGGGCAGGGAATGCTTTGTGAGGCATCCCCACACACCACCGGCAGTGGCTAGAGGCCACTTGCTGGTTGGTGTTTCCATCGGCACTATATTGTGCCGGTCGGCACTCTTTTGTGCCGGTCGGCAGTCAATTTTGGCAAAATGACCATTTTGCCCTGCCGACTACTTTACAGCTGTTTTTGGAGATATTTTCAGACAGCTTTATAGCATTTGTTTCCCCTCCATACACGTGTATGGAGGGATGAGCCTCTTGGTTAGCTTAACTTGTAAGTTTAGTTGCCTATAAGAGGACCCTTCCTCCTCTTGGCTCAAGGTTGGAAGGGGTTTTGATTTTTAGACATTTTAGACAGAGAAGAAGCTCTGGTTTTAGGTTAGAAGTTTTGTATCCATCCCATCTCTCTTCTTCCCTCTTATTTGTACACTAGGTGTTTGTGACTTACTATTGCTCATCAACACCTAGTGTTTCACCTTCCTTTGGTTACTGAGGTTCTAGGGGCTGGTTCTTGGAGTTTTTGGTTGGATTTGAGCTCAAGGAAGCAACAACATCAACCTTTGTGAAGGTGGTCTTCAAGGGTAAGAAACTACCCCTTTTTACCCCATTTTTGCACTCCATTTTTACATAGCTTAGAACTATTTTTGTGCTTGGTGATCAACACATAAAAGTTATGTTTTTTGGTCCTCTTTATTGTTGGTTAAGAGTGTTTTGTGCTTCGGGAGGGTTTGACCACCCTTAGGCCTTGAAAAGACCTCATTTTGTGCTATTTTGTGAGAGCTCAGGGATTTTGGTGTTGTGGTCTCTTCACCACTGAAATCTTGAGGGATTTCAGTGGTGAAGATGATGCTTTGAAGTCCCAAGAAGGAGAGGGTCACCCCCTCTCCTTGATGTCCTTGAAAAGGGCAAGTTTTGGTCTCTTAGGGAGCCTTATGTTCAAGTGTGTGTTTGAGCATGCCATGGCTATATTTTATGCTTATATTGCCATGTTATAACTTTGTGTTAAGTTGGTTTTGGTCCCTTATGCATGCTTAGCATAGGTGCCATGTAATGCTTTGTATTGCCTTAACATGCCTTAGGTTGTTAGCCTAATTTGAGCATGCTTTAGGCTTAGATTCATGAATGTTTTGTGCTTATTTTGCCATGCTTTAGGTCTGTCCATAGTCGTTTGGATTGATTTTGGCATGCTTAGTATAGCTCCTTTGCATTTGTGGCTTGTAGGGCTTGTATGCCTCAAGTGTGTCAATGTGTAGCATGCGTTGCTTGCATCGTTTTGGTGGTTTGGAACCACCCAACATGTAATATCAGTCCCTTTGGCATGCCCATATGCTTGCCTAAGTCGCCTCTTTATTGCTTTGAAAGCATGTGTGCATGCCCTTTGTTTTGGTCATTATGCATGCCTTTGAATTTGAGCCATTTAGATGCCATCTAGGTGGTCTTTTGGACTTAGTTTTATGTGTTAAAACTCTGTTTTGGTCACCCAATGCATGCTATGTATGGTCGTGTTAAGTGTAGTTCATTACCTCTTTGGTGAGCCTTAAGTGCTTGGGCTTTCTTGCATGCTTTACTTGGTTTATTTAGTTGGTTTGGAACCTTCTATAACATGATTTTCAAAGCTTACGATGCATGCTAAGTGTCCATGATATTCCCTTTCAAGTATGCTTGAGGGTTGCTTACTTAGTGCCTAAGTATTTAGTCTTAACATATGCATGTGTGTGTGTGTGTTGGCCTTCATTTTTGGGCACTTTGGACACTGATTTTAGGCCTATCTAGAGTTGCCTAAGTCATGTTTAAGGCCATCATTTGTTTGCTCGCATGCTTATCTCATGTTGGCTTGTATGTCTTGCACAAGTACATTACATTGTCCATGTTGCATGCTAGCTAACATGTTTAAGATTGCATTACATCAATGCACATGCTTGACCTTTTGAGATGAGCATGATAGAGGTTTGGCACCCTTTTATGTTTGTTTGGTTTGCATGCATTTGAGATAAAAGTTGCATACTTGGTTCTTTAGGCCATCATGCATGAAACTGCGTGATTGGTGGCCCGAGAATCGAGGCACACGCTCCTTTGAGTCATTCACATGATAAGGAGTGTGTTTGGTGCATAAATTGCTTGAATTGCATTGCCATGCAAGTTGTTGCCCTCTGCTGCTGTGAGTTGCAGGTTCTGCAGACATTCAGTGCCGACCGGCAGTATTTAGTGCCGACTGGCAGTATATTGGTGGCCGATGGATGAATTTTGTGCCAGTGGCAACATACTTCAGCCGGTGGTGTTTCCCCTCAGCCGGTGGTATCCCCCAGTGCCTTGAGAGGTAGTTTTGAGACTTTGGCAGTCTTCAGAGAAGGAAAGCAGGGAAAACAGAGGCAGACTTTGCATGGTAGCGCGATTCCGAGCAAGTCCCGAACACGCGCCGCATCCGGCCCTCTCCCCGAGGGGTTTACTACTTTAATTAGATTAATTAATCTGCTTAATTAATTTAATGGGTTTTGTAATTTGATTAGCTTGCGTAGTTAATTATTTGTATTATTCTTTCGGTCCCTCCGAGCGAGGGCAAATCTGTAATAAGTGTGGGTGAGTGTGTTTATGTCTTCCAACCCCCACTTCTTTCCTCCCTTTTATTTACCTGCTTACGATGGTAGATTAGGGCATATTTAAAATTAGCATACCTTATGCAATGCATGCGTGCATCCACGCATTTGTTTACATGCACCGGGCTCGGTACATCATACAAACTGCATTGTATTTCAAATTTAACTTGAATACGTGTTACTCGTGCATTTCACATGCCATCTTTAGGGTTAGCCGAGCCTGCTCTAAATTGCATCTTCGCCTGTGTTGCATTAGCCATTTAACATGAACTAGGTCATACATGTTTGCTAACTAGTTTCTTGTTTTGGCACGGAGTACGATGTAAGTATTTATGCTTTAGCATATCGCATGCGTGTGAATGTTAACATGACAGCATGACTACCAAGTGGCTAAATGTTTATATGAGATAAACTGTTTGAATGCCTGTGGGTGGAGGTTGGATTGCTTGAGCTGGGAAAACTCATTGAAATCCGTGTTTTAGCCTACTTGCGAGTAGCAAATTCCGAAACGCTTTCAAAACAAACGGATATGCAATGTTTGTTTCCAAATTAGGCGATCTAGTCTATACTTGTTTGCTGCGAGCATCACATAGTAACCTAGGCTAATAACCGGAATAAGAACACGTAATGTTTTCAAAATCAGATATCACGGTTAGTAGAGGCCGGTCTTCGAACCGGACGAAAGGGGGTGCTCATAGCTGACCTTCCCCGATCGTACCCAAGCTCCCGAGCCAAGGCATTTGGTGATGATGGACACGTGGCCTTCGGCACCGAGTCTGGGTTTCCTAAATTTCCCTTTTTTAAAAATATTTAGGTGGCGACTCTGTAATCTGGCAAAGCAGTCCATGTTTGGCACTTCTTTTCAAAAATCTGTTTTTCTCAAAAACGATTTGCCAGAGTTGGACTCTTTGGTTCAGATTTAGAACCGCAACAAAACAAAAGGGAGTCCGAACTGTAGCGAGGTCCCCCGCGGGCGTGTTACACTCATGAGGGACGCTATGCTGATAGTTAGGATACTGACTTTCATCGACAAAAGTTTCTTTGTTGAAGGGAAAACCTGGAATGGCTAGGTAACAGTATATCTTCTGATTTCTATCTTCGCAAACTAGGTGACCATAATTTCCATTATACGCTAATAAAGGATTATTAGCAAATTTCCTCCATTTATTAAGCTAATCTTTGAGTGAAAATTTTCTGCATGGCCAGGGTCTTCGATTGAGAAGTCCTAGGTATCCTGAAAATGTCAAAGTTCCTCTGAGATATATTTTATGCTTGGCAGGAATGCACCTTATTCCTTTCCATTCTAGTAGCTTGCTATCAATTAATGCTTTTACAAATGGATGATGCTCTTCCATTACACAGAGTACTGAACGAGCAAGTTTATTCCCAAAATTATCCGTCTGTTCTGGATCTCAAAAAATTATTCTAGAAACAAAACCATAATCTAACAATAGTGCTACTGTTAGATGACGCGTTCTGCCTTTAATCTCTATCTCTAGTGGCTCAAAAGTTGCTAGATTTATCTGGCACAAACAGATACTGAAATCTAAATAACACTGACATCTTCCAAAATATTTTGTCCTTTCTCTACATTTTTCTTCTTGTGAACATGGTTGTTCTTCATCATTGTAGAGATAAGTCCATTGATATGCCATAAAAAGGCACTGAACTCCTACTATGGAAAGGTCCTGAAGAAACTGTTGTATAGTGACTAGCTCACTATTTCTGCTATCTTCAGCTAAGATGTATATATAAGGCTTAAGGTCTTCTATTTCTCGACTTTTCTCGCAAAAAGATTGAATGATAGAATGCCTAAAAAAATACATTCTAGCACTCAATTGTTCAAATTCCTCATTGGTGAGCTGTTTGATTTCTAGGTTAGGAAAGGGAGTAGGTGCTCTTTCCGGAGTTAGTTTTTTAAGTTGGCTGGTTAGGGTTCGAATGGTTACTCTCAATTGTTTTTCCTCGTTTCGGAGCTGGTCTAGCTCTTCACTGACCTTTTTGCCTTTATCTATGATTTTCTTGAAATTTCTGGTAAGGTTTTCACAATGTCTGCACTTTTGGAGAGGATTTTGAGAATCTGGTTAAGGATTAGTACTACTGCTTCCTGTTATTTGGCTAACTGGAACTCCACTAGTAGCAAGAATAGTTGACTGCGTCTTCCTCAATGTGTCCAGATAATCTTTAGCTATTTGGCTAATAAAATAACTAGTTCCTATTTGTCTGCGGACATATGTACTGGCTGACTCAAAATCATAAAATCCCTTAAACTGTGGTAGAGGAAAATTTTTAACTAAAGGTTCAACTTCTATCCAGTCATGGTAAATACCAAGCTTGGTTCATTTAGCTACTACATAGAAAGAAAAACCTTTGGACAAAGGTTTATTCTGGATTTTTGAAAAATATATACTGAGGGAATTTAAAGCTAACAAACATTTGGTTGGGTGGTTAAGGTTGTTCCAAAGGTTATCTAAAAGACACTGTTGTACTGGGTCTAGCTCGATTCATGTTAATGGTTTAAACTTGTTTCTGCCTTCATAAATGGAAAGAGCAAATCCCCTAAAGTTCATTGTTTTACTGTTCTCCATTATCTGTACAAAAATTAAACTGGTTATTTTCTTTTTCTAAACAAATTTTCCTACTTAGCCAATCTGTTAACTTATTATCACTCCTTTTAATATGTTCAAATTCTACTTTACCCTTGTCCTACTATGCAATCTAAAAATTTTGCCATCTTCTACTAGTAAGTTTACGCTCATTAAGTTTATTATGAAATCTAACTATCGCTTCACAGTATGTTCTAATTGTAATGGGCTTATGTAAAAATAATCTAAATTTGTTTATTGCATATACTATTCCTAATATTTTAAAATCTAAGCTGGTCATGGTTGTATCTTTTTTTTAAAAAAATTTCTAGAACTATATCTACAAATGCAATTTTTATTTTTACTATAATATTTGCTGGGTTTAGCTAATAGCACTGTTCCCCATCCTAATAGTCTTGCATCTATTTCACGACTATATATTTTCATTTTAAGGGAAGTTGTAGGTCAGGTAAATTTCTACAAATGTCTTTAATTTTTCTTACTAAGGCTATATCTTGTTGGTTTAAATATTTTTGTCTTGTCGGTGTAGTCTTGCTATATAGAGGTCTTATTATCTTGCTAAGGTTAAGAATGTACATTCGTGCAAAATTTAGAATTCCTAAAAATGATTAAAGTTGCTTTGTATCTTCTAATTTATCTGGATAGTTTAAAATTTTCTTTACCATATGAGGTTATAGTCTGATTTTTCCATCTCCTAACTCCATTCCAAAAAATTCTATATAAGGTTTATTTAATACCATTTTTCTTTTACTAATTATCATTCCATTATTTATAAATTCTTCTAATATTATAATAAATGATCTATGTGACTATTTTTATTTGGACTAAATATTAATATATCATCTATATACACCAATACGAAACTAAATTTGTTGAATATACTATTCATTTTACGCTGAAATATGGAAGGTGCATTTTTAAGTCCAGCAGGCGGGACTAGCCATTCATAATGTCTTTGTGGGCAACAAAAGGCTGTCCAATGTATGTTTTCCTTTTCCATTTTCATTTGTCAAAAACCTGACTTGCAATCAAATTTACTATATATTCTTGTTGTCTGTATTCTTTTATAAGCTGATCTTTATCTGATATAGGTATTTATCATCTTCTGTGTATCATTTAATCTTTTATAATTTATAACCATTCTAGCATTCCCTCTTTATTTTTGCATGATTTCTTACCATAAATGCAGCGCTTCTATGTAGACTATTACTAGATCGAATTACTCCTAAATCTAATAACTCTTTAATCTGTATTCTAAATTCTTCTATATCTGCTGGTGTATGATCTATTTGTACTGATGTAATCCTATAATCTTTATTAATCTAAGCTGGCTAAGACTTTATTTCTTTCCTAGTATTTCATGGGCTGTTCTCCTAAAATTTCTGTTGTTTCAGCTAATCTTATTATTTCATCTAAATCATTTTATGTTCTACTGTATAGTGGTTTTTTCTTCAGTTTACCTATATTTGCAAAAATTAATTATAAGTTAAAATTTGTTGAAAATCTTCTAAACTCCAAGAGTCATATTTTTCTTCTAATTCAAAATCTTCTATGTTTTCTAATTCAAAATCTTGTACGCCTAAATTTTCTAAAGAAGTATTTGCTATCTCTTCATTTGGTATATACTTTAGGGCTAGCTCAGGAAAAATATTTCTACTAGGAAATAAAAAAATAGCGGAACAGAATCTACTCCTATGGTACTGTGGAGAAGTGGTTTGGAAATACTCTTCAGATCTTGGGAGATGCTAGTGATCCTCAGCTAGTCACCTGAAAAGATACAAACACTCCGGTCGGGGGTGCCGGAATTAGCACTCCGACGGACAAGTCAGTTCAGACACTCAGGATAGCTTGTTTACTAAGTTAAGTGAAGTGATTCTTACATACCTTTCTCAATCCATTGTTCCTGTATTTATACCTGTTCCTTTTGATCCTCGGGGCCAGGGCCTACTTTTTAATCCTTGTCCTTTCTCTTATTCGGCTCTAAGGATCTACACTTATTCGGCACATATATTATATTCGGCTTCCCATTCTCGTAGGATACAGCCGATTAATATCAGTCTTCTAAGGTACGCACCTTCTGATTTTGCCATTATTCGGCTCCCACAATTGCCCCCCGAACTCCCCATTGACGGTAGTTAATCAGCGTGTTTGGTCTTGAATTGGAAAAGTCAAAATAGGTCAGGCGGCTTCGTTACCCCAATACAGATGTCAGAATGCGCACACCTTTTCGGTCATCATTACACTTTCCCGCCTCATTCGTGCGTCTCGCATTTATTGCGATTTGAAATTTCAGTCCTTTCGAGTGCACATTTCGTCGAGTATTCGAGACTCTTGGACCGCCAGCGGGTATCCCTTCTCTGACTCGCATTTTCTGCAACTCTTCTCTGTCTACCCTCGTCCCCCTTGCTCCTCGTAAGTCTTCTTCTCTTTTCTTTGCAATCCTACTTTCTGTTTGTTATTTTAATTTTGGCGAACCCTTGATTCCTCGCGAAAATGGCTAAACACTTGAAAGACCTCCTTTTTGAGGGTCGTGTTTCCGAATTTCGGCGACACTTTTCCATCCCCGACGATGTTCATCTATCTCTAGTGACGGACAATACTCTGGATATGGAGAGAGAGGATCGAAATTCAATCGTCTTTCCTCTCCTATCCATTGCAGAGGGTGGGTCCGTTTCCCCTACATCCATTCCTTAGGGCCGTCCTCCGCCATTGGGGTCTGATTCCTTCTCAGCCCAACGTGAACTTTTTTCGAATCGTAATGGGGATCGTAGAGTTGAACCGGCGCCTCAGGATCGATCTTGGCATTCCGGCCATTCGGCACTGCTATGCTTTAGCCAAATCTTCCGGTCGGCTTGGCGGTACTTTCTTAGGGCCAAGGATACTGACCATCATTTGGTAACCATGCTTGCCAGTTCTGGTAAGCGTGTGGATGACGTAATGGTCAATGTCCCAGGGAACTGGAATTTGGCGAAGGCGAGGGTCGCCTAGACCCTATTCCCAGACGGAGGGGTGAACCAGGTTGCCGTGTGTCTCCTTGCGTTTATTGAACTTTTCTTTCACTCGCCTTCTCTCCATGTCTAACCCTTTGTCTTTGCAGGCAGTAAATTGAAGAAGATTCTGGTTTCTACTGACGACGCAGTCCTTGCGCAGATTGCGACTGCACTCGGATACTTCGGCCGTCCAAACGTACAGAAGCAAGGGAGAGCGGCCCACATACTTCTTCGATACGAGCCTACTTATACTACTTTTTCGGCCGCTGACAACATTCGATTCCATCCGGCGATCAACACCTGCGGCTCTTATCTTCCCTAGCTTCAGGAGCCTTAGGCAAGTTGGTCTCGAAGCTTCTGATTCGGGGCAAGACGTGGAGCCGGTGGTAGAGGTAGTCGCCGAACCAGCCAGAGAGTTCGCTGAGGAGGCCGAAGAGGTTGACGAGGCCCTAAACTCGGCGTTTGAGGCAGCCAGACTTAGTCAGCCTACCTCGCCGTCCACTTCGGGTCGGGCGGAGTTTTCTTCTGGAGATATTTTTGGAAGTTTGGGAGACCTACCCGGCGATTTTTTTGAAGGTATGGCTGGGGAAAACCTTACGCAGATGGCTCGAAAGAAAAATGCCAAGCGAATGGCCGCCCGGAAAAAGGCCGAGGCCGCCCGTTCTGGACCTGCCTTGATTGAGTCTTTCGAACCCGTTATTGAAGAGCCGGCTCAGATTGTTGCGGCCGAAACGGCGAAAGAGGTTGAACAACCGGTCACTGAAGAACAGTTGATTCCAGAAGAGCGGGGCAAAAAGCGTAGCGCCGAGGGATGGTCCGGTTCAGAAGATAGTCCTGCTGACAAAAGGCCTCACTTAGAAGAGTCGGACGTGGTTGTTCCTTTCATTGTTCAGCCAAAGATCAGAGACACGCCGATTTCCTCTGACGCATCCATCATTACCGACCCAGCGGTAGCCTTGAGCCTGGCGGCTTCAGTCTCCCTACCAGCTGATAAGGCATCTTTTCATGTCGTGCCGGATTTGGTGGCCGTAGCCCTATCTGCGCAGTCGGCCCTTTTGGTAGGTGAACTTGACTTGTTTTGATTTTGGTTGCCTATGGCATCTAACGATCCCAACTCGTTTTGCAGACGGTCGGCAAGATCGCCGACTTGGGCCGTTGCCTACATGATGCCCTTGAGAGGATTGACCGTTTCCAATTAGAAGTGGGCGATCAAAAGAGCAGGGCCGAGTTTGAGATGATGAGAGCCGCAATGGAGACTGCGCGAGCCGAAGCCGAAGTAGAAAGGGCTCGGACTGCCGATCATCTCCGTTCTGAGGCCGAAGATAGGGCGAACGCGAGCAAAGAATCGCTTAGGCTAGCCGAGGAGGCGCTTAACAAGGTGGAGACTGAGTTAGCAGAGTTAAAGCGGCCAAGGAAAAGGCAGAATCTGAGGCTTCTGCCGCATTCGAAGCAGGAAAAGGCGCCCTTCGAGGAATACGTAGATGAAGTCCCAAGTTTGAGAATCGGGGATTCAAACATGGGTGGCTTAAGGCCCTTGATGCCGTTGGGGTTACATTGGCCTTGCCAATTCCTTATGAGCAGGTGGACGTTGAGCCACTTGAGTCTGACCCCGAGGATTTGATCTGGAAGTCATTCGAATTTTACGAAATGCTTTCCCTTTTAATGTATGTTTTTGTTTTAAGGACTTTTGTTGGTTCCGAGTAGTTTTCATGTATAAATTGGTTACTGTCTGCGCTCAATTTATTAATGAAAATTACCTTGTCGTTTCACTACTACTTATGCGCAGTTTGTGATGTTATGTTGGTGAAGAATTTTTGCCTTTCACTACTTCAGATAAAATGATTACTCTGTTGAGCTTTCTACAATTGAATATCTGGGCAATATTGACTTATCATTCGTATGCCGAATAGTTTGTGGGTATTACGTTGGTGAACCGATTCATGGGTCGGCTGGGGCACTTAATCCGAATAGATTGATTAATCTACCCTTGCCCCAGGCGGTGCATGATTATTTGGGTGCCGGATAAGACGAACTCAGGAGGTTTGAAGTCGATTCATGGGCCGGCTGGGCCACTTGAGCCGAATATATTGATAAATCTATCTGCCCTTGCCCCAGGCGGTGCATGATCATTCGAGCGCCGGATGAGACGAACTCAGGAGGTTTGAAGTCGATTCATGGGCCGGCTGGGGCGCACTTAATCCGAATAGATTGATTAATCTGCCCTTGCCCCAGGCGTGCATGATCATTCGGCCCAGATAAGACGAACTCAGGATTTGAAGTCGATTCATGGGCCAGCTGGGCGTAATCCGAATAGATTGATTAATCTATCTGCCCTTACCCCAGGCGGTGCATGATCATTCAGGCGCCGGATGAGACGAACTCAGGAGTTGAAGTCGATTCATGGGCCGGCTGGGGCGCTTAACCGAATAGATTGATTAATCTGCCTTGCCCCAGGCGATGCGATCATTCGGCGCCGATGAGACGAACTCAGGAGGTTTGAAGTGATTCATAGGCCGCTGGGGCGCTTAATCCGAATAGATTGATGAATCTGCCCTTGCCCCATGTGGGCATGATCATTCGGGCGCCGGATGAGACGAACTCAGGAGGTTTGAAGTCGATTCATGGGCCGGCTGGGGCACTTCAGCCGAATATATTGATAAATCTATCTGCCCTTGGCCAGGCGGTGCATGATCATTCGGGCGCCGGATGAGACGAACTCAGGAGGTTTGAAGTCGATTCATGGGCCAGCTGGGGCGCTTAATCCGAATAGATTGATTAATCTGCCCTTACCCCAGGTGGTGCATGATCATTCGGGCGCCGGATGAGATGAACTCAAGAGGTTTGAAGTCGATTCATGGGCTGGCTGGGGCACTTGAGCCGAATATATTGATAAATCTATCTGCCCTTACCCCAAGCGGTGCATGATCATTCAGGCGCCAGATGAGACGAACTCAAGAGGTTTGAAGTCGATTCATGGGCCGGCTGGGGCGCTTAATTCGAATAGATTGATTAATCTGCCCTTGCCCCAGGCGGTGCATGATCATTCGGGCGCCGGATGAGACGAACTCAGAGAGTTTGAAGTCGATTCATGGGCCGGCTGGGGCACTTGAGCCGAATATATTGATAAATCTATCTGCCCTTGCCCCAGGCGTGCATGATCATTCGGCGCCGGATGAGACGAACTCAGGAGGTTTGAAGTCGATTCATGGGCCGGTTGGGCGCTTGAGCCGAATATATTGATAAATCTATCTGCCATTGCCCCAGGCGGTGCATGATCATTCGGGCGCCGGATGAGACGAACTCAGGAGGTTTGAAGTCGATTCATGGGCCGGCTGGGGCACTTAATCCGAATAGATTGATTAATCTGCCCTTGCCCCAGGCGATGCATGATCATTCGGGCGCCGGATGAGACGAACTTAGGAGGTTTGAATCCGATTCATGGGCCGGCTGGATCGCTTGAGCCGAATATATTGATAAATCTATCTGCTCTTGCCCCAGGCGGGTCGATCCAGTCGGCGTCGGGCGATTGAGGTTTTCATAATTAATGAGATTGCCTCGAGGGTGCTGCCTCTGTAAAGGATAAATGATTAAAGGTACAACTTTTATGAGCACGGTAAACAACTGACTCCAGCTTTTGAAGGTATTGTGTGAATGTCGAACAGACTCTTCTTTAACAGCAGAGGGGAAGCGAAGATGCTAGCTGAGCTGGGTGGAGACATGAATCGAGGTGGTGACCCTTCGCGCACAGGGAGTAGGAGTTCCAGGGATCGAGAGAGGCGTCAGTCTCCTCGACGTCAAAGCAGGTCGCCCAGGCGGGACAAGTAGTCGCTGGGCAGATCTCCTCAACCTCGAGTCGAGAGGGGATCTGACGCGAATCCGTGCCCATTAAGCTTTGCGGTATTTGTGGGGAATAGACCCATGACAGAGGCGGACTCGATCGTTCGAGACCCAAATGTAGCGGTCAAGTTTGGTCGACAAATTTTTCCTCCTGAGGTTCAGCAATCGATGGTACGTCGACAGGACTACGAAGTATTTCGTGAAAGCATTCATGGGGCGGTGAAGGGGCTTTACACTGCCTATGAAATTGGCATGCGGCTACGCGCTGCCCGCCGAGAAATGGAGAAGAAGGAGGAGCGTATTCGAAGTTTGGAGGCTCGCGTGGAGGCAGCTGAGCGCGAGTTAAGGAAGACCAAGGCAGCTCAGGCACAACCCGCCGGGCAGGGAAACCCAATCGTGGAGGAGGAAAGGGTTACCAGTCGGCTCATCAGTGCGCTCGCCGATCGTGAGACGGCGAGTATGTTCGCAATGGAGACCGCGAAGGGAGGGCCTATGAAAAAGGTTTTCATGAAGGCCCGAAAAGTTGGAATCGAGAAGACCAAGGGAGAAACTTGCCGAAGAAGTTTGCCGATGTGAAAATCGTGGATTTAGGCACGGTTGGATCAAGAAATCTCAAGCCGCGGAAGCTCTTCGAGCGTCGGGCATTGATTCGGCATCGTCACTCTACCACAGTAAACATTTTCCTTTTTCCGCTTTTGAAGTCGAGAAGAGTGAGGATGAGGGTGACGCCGTATAAGTATACCTATTGTAAGGTTGAAACGCAGATTACGTTCAAAACTATGTAATTTATTGTTTGTTTGATTGAATAAAAACGTTCTATTATAAATATTTCGTTGCAGTTCGTATTTGGCATGTATGTGTTTCATTTTATTGTATACATGTTTGAATGAATGTATAAACATTGATCGGTCCGAGTATCTGTTAAGTGTCCAGTGATACGCCGGTTTATAGGTAGGGTCGACCCATACGTGATAGCCGTTTATTCCTGAATGAGGCCATTGTAACTTGAGGAAGCCGAAAACCAGTGAGAGTAAAGTAGCTGCGGCAAATTTGACTCGGCTCGGGGCCTAGATTTTTGGCCAGTGCTGTGCTTCAAAAAGTTGTTTGGATAACTAGGCCATGGCGAATGTCAACGACGTTTGTCTCATGGAGTTTAGCGTTAATGAAATCACCTCGGGATTGAGGCCAAAAAGATCGCTGCCAGTATTGAAAATAAAAGGAGTGGGCGCTTCGCGCAGATAAACAATCACTTATTATGTGAGGTGAGATAAGTGGGGATGTTAGTTAGAGAGGCTCGGAGTTCAGTCGAGCTTGGTGTTGCAATGGACCGCGGCAGAGGACCCATCCGTATGGGAGGTACGGCGTCCAAAAGTTGGCATGAGTCTTCAAGTCGTCGAAGCAGATCACCCCGAAAGGAAAGGCAACGCCCATTGGGTTTATCCTTCCTTGTCCTGGATCTTTGCCTTGACATTGTCAATGGTATCAAGGGAAGTTTGGCAATACGCAAGTCATGGGCTTGGGCACAGTTGGCTCAAGGCATTGCAAACCGTGGAGGACTTCCGGGTGACGGGATGAGTCTTCAAGTCGTCGAAGTAGATCACCCCAAAAGGAAAGGCAACGACCGTTGGGTTTATCCTTCCTTGTCCTAGATCTTTGCCTTGACATTGTCAATGGTATCAGGGGAAGTTTGGCAATGCGCAAGTCATGGGCTTGGGCACAATTGGCTCAAGGCATTGCAAACCGTGGAGGACTTCCGGGGACGGGAGTTGATTCGGCGCTGCCGCTTACCAATGCATCTTTTCCCCTTTTTAGCTTTTGAGGTTGAAAATGGGTATTGTAATGCTCAAATGCGGGTTGCGTTGATGTAACAACTGTTTGATCAAATAAAAAGTTTTATTTCAAACATTTGCGTCTTATTGTGAATTTTTTATATGCTTAGTTAAGCACCTTATTTCGGATGTTGGCGTGTTTTATTTTGTTTTGTTTTGTTCATGCCGAAGGGTACTCTGAATCCAGAGACTTAATCAGCCCTAAGGTGTCATGCACCAAAGGGGGCTCCGAATCCGGAGTCTTAATCGGCCCTAAGATGTCATGCACCAAAGGGGGCTCCGAATCCGAAGGCTTAATCGACCCTAAGGTGTCTTGCATCAAAGGGGGCTCCGAATCCGGAGACTTAATCGGCCCTAAAGGGCGCTCCAAATCCAGAGGCTTAATCAGCCCTAAGATGTCATACACCAAAGGGGGCTCCGAATCTGGAGACTTAATGTGGCCAATCGTGATATCCACGAAAGGCGCTCTGAATCCAGAGTCTTAATCGGCCCTAAGGTGTCATGCACCAAAGGGGGCTCCGAATCCGGAGACTTAATCGGCCCTAAGGTATCATGCACCAAAGGGGGCTCCGAATCCAGAGACTTAATCAGCCCTAAGGTGTCATGCACCAAAGGGGGCTCCGAATCCAGAGACTTAATGTGGCCAATCGTGATATCCACGAAGGGCGCTCCGAATCCGAAGGCTTAATCGGCCCTAAGGTGTCATGCACCAAAGGGGGCTCCGAATTCGGAGACTTAATCGGCCCTAAGGTGTCATGCACCAAAGGGGGCTCCGAATCCGGAGACTTAATGTGGCCAATCGTGATATCCACGAAGGGTGCTCCGAATCCGGAGGCTTAATCGGCCCTAAGGTGTCATGCACCAAAGGGGGCTCCGAATCCGAAGACTTAATCGGCCCTAAGGTGTCATGCACCAAGGGGCTCCGAATCCGGAGACTTAATGTGGCCAATCGTGATATCCACAAAGGGCGCCGAATCCGGAGTCTTAATCGGCCCTAAGGTGTCATGCACCAAGGGCGCTCCGAATCCGGAGTCTTAATCGGCCCTAAGGTGTCATGCACCAAAGGGGGCTCTGAATCCGGAGACTTAATCGCGCCCTAAGTGTCATGCACCAAAGGGGCTCCAAATCCGAAGACTTAATGTGGCCAGCGATATCCACGAAGGGCGCTCCGAATCCGGAGGCTTAATCGGCCCTAAGGTGTCATGCACCAAAGGGGGCTCCGAATCCGAAGATTTAATGTGGCCAATCGTGATATCCACGAAGGGCGCTCCGAATCCGGAGTCTTAATCGGCCCTAAGGTGTCATGCACCAAAGGGGGCTCCGAATCCGGAGACTTAATCGGCCCTAAGGTGTCATGCACCAAAGGGGGCTCCGAATCCAAAGACTTAATGTGGCCAATCGTGATATCCACAAAGGGCGCTCCAAATCCGGAGGCTTAATCGGCCCTAAGATGTCATGCACCAAAGGGAGCTCCGAATCCGGAGACTTAATCGGCCCTAAGGTGTCATGCACCAAAGGGGTCTTTGAACCGTCGACATGACGAGCGCTACGATGGGGTTTGAGAAATGAATTGAGCGACAAAGAAAAATGGTTTGCATTGCAGAAGTGATATATATACAAGTATCAAAGCCCACAGGTAGGGTCAGTGATAGGTTTTCATAAAATCTCTGCTTGTGCCAATTGCGGGGAGCCACGGATTTCTTCAATGCCATGGGCTATCGGGAAGCGCACAAGCTGATGATAAGTGCTTGGAATGGCCTTCATAATATGTAACCAGGTTTGCCCCATGATGACATTATATGGCGAAGGGAGCTTTACGACCAGAAATTCTACTTCGACCATTCTGGAGCCCGCTCGAACAGGTAGTATGATCTTCCCTAGCAGGTACTCAGGATTCGTATTAAAGCCGAAACAATGGGTGAGGCGCCGGAGACAGATCTGACTCGTTGAAGCCGAGTTTGATGAAAGTTTTTAATACATAACCTCTGAAGTACTCCCTGGGTCTATGAGAATGCGTTCAATGGTGAACCGATTTACGCGTAATTTGATGACCAACGGATCGATGGTGGGAGGCCATTGTGCCGCTAAGATCGGAGTCATTGAAAGTAATTGTCGGAGCTTCTCTGGGCCATTCGGTTGGAATACGTTGCTTTGGGGGATTGGATGCAATTGAATTGTGTGCACGGTTGGGGATGCAAGGAGCTGTAGATTATATGGATCACGCCAAGTGGAGGTGAGTCCTGCCTCAAGGCTAGTGCCTGATTGGCTTTCCCTTTCTCACGTACTGTTGCAGTCGGCCGTCTTGCACCAGTTCTTCCAGGTGATCCTTTAATGCGTAACAACTCTCAGTTTCGTGGCCGTGATCTTGTGATACTCACACCGCCTATCCTTCTTCGCGTGTCGGGTGGCCCCACCATCTTTGACGGCCATTTGAAGAATGGAAGGTGTTGGACTTTGGTCATTATTGCAGCGATTGGTTCTGACAACTCTGTGTACTTCTTGTCGGCACGCCTCGAGCGCCTGCTGTCGACTTGCAGTTGTTCATTCGTCCGGTGGGAGCATTGATCGCTTGATCGGCAAAAGTCCCGCCTTTTGTCTCGTTTAGCGCATTGCCATGGCTCAGGGCTCGGAGGTGGCACGGAACTTATTGGTTGAGCAATTTCAGGGGGGGCCGTTTTGTTGGACATTTCTCCGGCTTTTATTCTCAAGACATCATCTTCCACTTTGCAATACTCTTCAACTTTCTTCATCAACGCCCAGACTATTTTGGGGGGTCTTCTGGTCAAGGAACTGCGAAGAGCACTGTCAGGATGTAGTCCCATTTTGAAAGCAGTGATGCCATGGAGTCGTTGCAAGCGTCGTCGACGAGGTTTGAAGCACTCCAATAGCACGCCGAATACGCTCTGAGCATTTCTCCTGACTGGATCTGCATAGCCTAGAGAGAGCCGGCCTGTTTTGACTGTACCTCATTGGTGATGAACCTGGCCCTGAAGGATTTTTGTAATTGATGGAAGCTTTTGATCGAAGCCGGCTCTAGCTTGTAATACCACCTGACAGCTAATGGCCCCCGGCTGCTGGGGTATATTCGGCACATGAGGGCTTCGTTGTCTGCATGCAATGTCATGGCCTGCTTGTAGTGATGGATATGATCAGTGGGGTCTGATTTTCCGTCGTAAAGAGTGAATGAAGGAGCTTTGAACTTCTTGGGCAGGGCCGCCCTTGCAATCCGTCGGACAAAAGGATCGTGCTGGTCCTCTTCGTCTGAACTGCTTCTTCTGCGTTTGTTCCTTGTATGTAGACTCTTTTTAGAGGAGCTGGAAGTTTCGGATCGTCCCTTCTTGTTGAGCTCCATGGGTAATGAGTTGGAGTCACTATCGGTATCCTTTGGTCGGGCTCGAGGTCGTTGTCCACCGGCCTTCGGAGGTTGTTCGGGATCTTGGCGCACGGCTTCTCTGGATTTTGCTACTTC
>JAPPVO010003788.1:0-14702 GCA_030407325.1 Camellia japonica | reverse complement strand
ATCCTGCCACCTCCATCTCCGGGCCTAATGTGGGGAAATACACATACACCCATAGCTGAGAAGAACAGTGCGGAATGTGAATACAAAGTGCTGAGGGCAAAATACAGAATGTAAAGTGCGCCGTGTGTGCAATGAGCAAGTAATGAGGAGCAGAAACGTAAATCAAGGGGACAGAACGTACCTCCCAGGCTCTCCAGTAGCCGCCGAGTAAGTCTCCCCCGCCGCGAGAGGCCGCACTCATGTAGCAGTAGAGGGTAGCCAGGCCAGCGCCGCCCCAGTCATACCGATGGACCTGTGATAGGTCCACTAGGGCACTCAGGAGATACAATCCAACAGTGTTCCCTCTATCGGCAAACAGAGTGGTGCCAAAGAGGAACATGAGGAAACCTCGGGTGTACTGCTCAATCTCCTCAGGAGACTCAGGCTCCATCTCCGGCCTCCGAAAACGGGAAGAGAACCAAGTGTACCGGACTCTCCCGGAAGCTCTGTCTACAGGTGGGCGAGCCACCAACAGATGTATCCATGCGGCCTCCCACTCACCCATATCCTCGTCGTAAGGTATGGGCCAACCGCCTGTGTCTAGGCCAGTGAGTACAGCAAAGTCCAGCGGGGTCATGGTCATATCCCCGGTGGCGGAAAAATGGAAAGAATTGGTGGTGTCCCACCATCTCTCCACCAGAGCAGCTAATAGTGTCCTGCTGGCAGGACAGTGTGATAATCCTATGCAGAATGCTCCGAATCCTGCCGCGTCAACCAAATCCCGGACAGCCTCCGGGAGCTCGGCGTACCACTCCCTCGCGGCAGTGGAGCCGTATCCTCGTACTGTACGAGAGCCAACCTGCGTTCAGAATGAATGTATATGTCAGAATCAGAATTGAAGAAGCTGTGTGCAAATCAAATGAAGTAGCAGTGTGCAAATGAATCAGGAAAATCAGTGGGCTGCGTGTTCACTTTATTTATATCTGGGCTGCGTGTTCAGTAAATCAGTGTTTTGGGCTACGTGCTCAAAATCCTAATCAGTGGGCTGCGTGTTCACTTTATTTATAGCTGGGCTGCGTGTTCAGTAAATCAGTGTTTTGGGCTGCGTGTTCAAAATCCTAATCAGTGGGCAGCGTGTTCACTTTATTTATATCTGGGCTGCGTGTTCAGTAAATCAGTGTTTTGGGCTGCGTGCTCAAAATCCTAATCAGCGTGCTGCGTGTTCACTTTATTTATATCTGAGCTGCGTGTTCAGTAAATCAGTATTTTGGGCTGCGTGTTCAAAATCCTAATCAGTGGGCTGCGTGTTCACTTTATTTATATCTGGGCTGCGTGTTCAGTAAATCAGTGTTTTGGGCTGCGTGTTCAAAATCCTAATCAGTGGGCTGCGTGTTCACTTTATTTATATCTGGGCTGCGTGTTCAGTAAATCAGTGTTTTGGGCTGCGTGTTCAAAATCCTAATCAGTGGGCTGCGTGTTCACTTTATTTATATCTGGGCTGCGTGTTCAGTAAATCAGGGTTTTGGGCTGCGTGCTCAAAATCCTAATCAGTGGGCTGCGTGTTCACTTTATTTATATCTGGGCTGCGTGTTCAGTAAATCAGTGTTTTGGGCTGCGTGCTCAAAATCCTAATCAGTAGGCTGCGTGTTCACTTTATTTATATCTGGGCTGCATGTTCAGTAAATCAGTGTTTTGGGCTGCGTGTTCAAAATCCTAATCAGTGGGCTGCGTGTTCACTTTATTATATCTGGGCTGCGTGTTCAGTAAATCAGTGTTTTGGGCTGCGTGTTCAAAATCCTAATCAGTGGGCTGCGTGTTCACTTTATTTATATCTGGGCTGCGTGTTCAGTAAATCAGTGTTTTGGGCTGCGTGTTCAAAATCCTAATCAGTGGGCTGCGTGTTCACTTTATTTATATCTGGGCTGCGTGTTCAGTAAATCAGTGTTTTGGGCTGCGTGTTCAAAATCGTTCAGTGGGCTGCGTGTTCACTTTATTTACATCTGGGCTGCGTGTTCAGTAAATCAGTGTTTTGGGCTGCGTGTTCAAAATCCTAATCAGTGGGCTGCGTGTTCACTTTATTTATATCTGGGCTGCGTGTTCAGTAAATCAGTGTTTTGGGCTGCGTGTTCAAAATCCTAATCAGTGGGCTGCGTGTTCACTTTATTTATATCTGGGCTGCGTGTTTAGTAAATCAGTGTTTTGGGCTGCGTGTTCACTTTATTTATATCTGGGCTGCGTGTTCAGTAAATCAGTGTTTTGGGCTGCGTGCTCAAAATCCTAATCAGTGGGCTGCGTGTTCACTTTATTTATATCTGGGCTGCGTGTTCAGTAAATCAGTGTTTTGGGCTGCGTGTTCAAAATCCTAATCAGTGGGCTGCGTGTTCACTTTATTTATATCTGGGCTGCGTGTTCAGTAAATCACTGTTTTGGGCTGCGTGTTCGAATTTTAGAAAAATTAGTGGACTGTGTATTCAGAAAATCGGAGTTTGGGACTGTGCGTTCTACTCTTAATCAGTGTGGGCTGTGTGTTCACCATCAACTTGGACTATGTATTCAGAAAATCAGAGTTTGGGACTATGTGTTCTACTCGTAGTCAGTGTGCGCCGTGTGTTCACCTTCAGATTCGGACTGTGTGTTCGACAAATCAGTGTTTGAGCCGTGCTCAATTCTTAACTAATGTGTACCGTGTGTTCACAATCAATTCAGTCAATGAGCCGTGTGTTCAGCAATTCAAGGGTGTAAGTCATAATGTTCGGAGTGCAAACAAAGTGCTATGTCATAAGCTACAACTGTGTGTTTAAGCATGGCAAAGCTACAAAGTGCATGGAAAATGCAGGAAATAAAGTAAAATACCTCTCGTGCCTCGGAAGAGAGGTGCTGCTCCGGCTCTCGTAGAAGCAGATCTCTGGGCGTCCGATCATTGAAGTTAGTGAAATGACGGAAAACGGCTCGCGGAAGCACGTGCACTGCTGGGGCGTACCTCCCAGGAATGAAAGGGCGGACTCTCGGGGGGAGTGCCATGATGTCAAAATCATCTCCGGCGCCTGGAGGACCTCCACCGTGAGGGAAATTACCTGCCATTTCAAGAAATCTGCAAAAAGGAGCAAAAATGAGCAAAAATGAGCCAAAATTGGAAAAAGTCAACAAAAGTCAACTCTCGGGAAATGAAAAAGTCAACAAAAGTCAACTCCCGAGAAAATATTCCAAATATTGAGACAAACTTACCTCAAGTGGTGAAAATGAGAAGAGAAGCTCCGAAATCAAAATTTAGTCGCCTCAAAGTGCTTAAAACTGAAGGATTTCGCGAAAACAACTTGCAAAAAAGGCTAAAAAGCGCGTATAAAGTGCAGATCTGAAAGAAAAAATGGTTTGGGAGACAAGAGAAGAGTTTTCCACGGCTGTGGGAGTGATTTCACATGGAATGGATGAGGATATATATAGAAAGGAGGCAAAAGACAAAATTGCCCCTGCTTTTGGACAGGTGGCCGGCCGGCCACCTTTCCTAGCTGGCCGGCCATCTACTTTTTTGTCCCTGGCCGGTGGCTTCCCCCTGGGCCAACACTTGGCCGGCCATGTCCCCCACCCCCTCCCCTAGCTCTCTGTAAATTTTGAGGAAGATTGGAGTTCCCGGGACCTGAAAAAGTTCAAGAAAAGTGCACCTCCGGTCGCGAAATTGCTCCGCCGGAACTTCAGCTGCAATTTCTGACGTGTCTCATCATCACTCATCAAAATCAAGGTGTATCCTTTTTGAACATGTTGTAACCTCTCCGAGAGGTGAACCCGAGGCCGCGTTTGAGTTGCCTTCACCGAAATGCGCGTTTTCTTACTCGTTATTTCGCAACAACGGGTACCCTGATTCGTGCTCATTTTGCATTGTTTCGCACATAACTTTCATTCTCATGAACGTTTTGCATTGTCATGCATGATTTCTTGGTGTACCATACCTCTGTGCTTGAGCGTGCGTTGTCACGCGCGTTCCTTTATTGCATTGCAATGCATTCACTCGCCGACACTGCGTGTGTCAAACTTTCGGAATCACAGGAACCACATTGAATATATGTTGTTAGCATATTGTCCTTGTTGAATCTCTCTTTTTGCAGGCACGATATTGTATGTACGGTTCATTTGAGGCTGGTGCGACCAGACGAATCGCGCAGGTATCGTATCTTCTCCGTGTGAGACGCGACGAGAATTGAATGATTCTCCGCATTCCTAACTGCATGAAATGTAGTTGTTGCTTTGCATTCTTGCTTAAAACTGTTGCATCTATTTGCGAATACTTGCCTCATTACAGCTTGTTGCATTTGCATGATCATTCGGCTCTGTGCATGTCGCTTTACATTATGCCCCTGCCTGCGGGCATGCCTGCGGGCACACATATCTCTGTTTATCTTGTATGATTGTCTAAGTCTTCGGCCTTGTCAAAAATGGGTCGTCTCTGGGCTTTGACATTCACTCCCGTCACTTGTGACTTCCGAGTTCTGTCAAAGAGGGGCAACTGTAGACACCCCATTTTTGACCGACTTTAAGACTTAGACGTCACCGATTGAGCGCTCGGTGATGTTGCATATTGTGCTCGTTCAGAAGTCTCAGAGTCGCGGCCGTGCGCCCTGCCTCCGGACTTCCGAACCCTCTTCTGTGCCTTGCCTCGGCTTGCAAACCAGACTCGGTTTTCTCTGTTTTCTTTCCTGAGAGGGAGGGAGAGGTCCCATAGACTACTCAGTGGCCGTGGGCTACATTTCGTGCCCGTAGGCCATTTTGCCCATTTCGGAGCCCGGTTCCCGATTTTCGGAGCCGTCAGGCCGTGTGCCTCGGTTCGGGACCACCCAACCATCTCCGATTCCTCCGGTTTTTGGCATGCATCTCATTTACTCCCTTTCGAGGGACACTGGGGTCTTAGATACCCACTTCGTGGCCGAATGTCACTTTCGGTGCTTAACGGCCTATTTTCGGAACCCCGAACTGCGTGTTTTGGTCCCCGAGCATTCGTTTTGCATCGATTTTCGTTCATTTTTGGCAGGTACCTCTGTTTTATCACTAGGAAGATCACTGGAGGGTGGGAGGCTAGTAATTGTCCAAGCAACCTGTTATGCTCTTCCGGCGCCCCCGGCGCCCGTTTTTCTCACTTTCGGGCTAATGTTGAACACCCTAGGGCCATTCTCTTCAAGCCAAAACCACATATTTGTGATGTACACACATGGGAGGACCCTAAAAACATATGGCCGGCCAGTAACTCTGATTGAACCTTTTGAACCCCTCTTTGAATTGGCCTATTCTCTCTCCTGTTTCAGAGTTGTCAAATTTAAAACCATAGGGTCTTGTTCAGCACACCTGGGAGGACACCATCATCTGGTGGCCGGCCAGCAATTTTGTGTTTCATTTTTACCCCTTGGCCGGCCGGCCATAGGGGTGGCCGGCCGGCCACCTGCAGAAAAAGCACATGGCCGGCCATGCTCCTTGGGATGTGTTCCTTACAGCTATGCACCTTTTTCCCCCAGAAAAGATCTGTATCCGAGGAATATTTTGGAGGGGAATGCTTGGGTGCATTTCCCTCCACCTTTACACCCCTCCTTTTGTCCATATAAGGCAGCCAAGAACTTGTCCCAAGGGTTAGAAATTTTTGCCCTTAAGCATACATACACACCTCTCTCTCCATCTCTCTCAAAATCTTCAAGTTTGCTTCCATTTCTTGATCATCATCAAGCACCACCACCACCACTCCATTTCCAGCAGCAAGGAGAGGTTCTTAGAGGCTTAGAAGCAACATTTCTTAAGTCAAGAAGCAAAGAAAGAAAGGTCTTCAAGGGTAAGTCTCAAAATCCCTCTTTTACACCACTTTCTTGCCTCATTTTTTTAGCCTAGTAGCTTATTGTTTTGAGCTCCGACCAATACTGAAAGTGGTCCTCGTTTGAGCTCATTTTCATCTTTATTCAAGGGCTCAACCCTGTTTGAGCCCTCCATCTTGCACTTGTTTCAATATCCTCTTATATGCCATTATTTTGCATTGAATATTTAGCCTATGTGTGATCTGAATTGGAGCATCTCATGAACTTATATTGTACTCATTTTGAGGTCCTCTTCAACATTGAAGAAGGCCTCAACCTTGTTTTCATGTTCCATATGCCACTTGCTTTGAATCCATGTTTTACCCTTGTTTTTGCATGCTTTTTCTAGCCTATGAGTGATCTGTTTTCGAGCATAATGTAAACTGTGAGTGGGCCTATTTTGAGCCCCTCTTCAACATTGAATAAGGACCCAACCCTGTTTGGCCTCTCTATCATGCACTTGCTTCATAATTCCTCCAATTTACCGTAAAATTGCATGATTTGTTTGACCTACATTTAGTCTGTTTTGGAGCATGTCATGAACTGTGAGTAAGCTTATTTTGTGTCCCTATACAACATTGTAGAAGGGATCAACCTTGTTGGGGGTCTCCATGTTATACTTGTCTTTATACTCCTCTTTGACCCCCATTTTTGCATGCTTTTTTAAGCTTATCTAGCCTCTTTTTTCGGCCATCATCAGAACTGGAAAGAGTCATATTTTGATCTTCTTGACATATTTCATTAAGGGTCTTTTCTGGTTTGATGGATGTTTGGGGTACCTCATGTTATAGCCTTATGTATCCTCAATCTTGCATGTCATTTTTATCATGTTTTCATACTGAGTTGGGGGATGTCATCTACTGTAAATGTGCATATTTTTAGTCCCTCATCAGTGTTGTAGAAGGGTACTTTTCCATTTGGGCATCGCATGCATCACTTGCTTCAATACCCCTCTTTTGGCTCGTATTTTTGCATGCTATTGTTGCCCTATCTATGCTTTCTATTTAGCCCTTTTTATGACTGAAAAATGCTTGTCTTGGGGCTGCCTCGCTACTGTATTTTCATTCCATGTCCATATTGTGCATGCATTGCATGGCTATAGGCCATTTCGGGCGCCTAATATTGCATTTCGGGACCATTCCATGCTTCGTGTGCATTTTGGCCATCTTTCGGGACTGTTTTCCCCCATATTTCAGTGCTGAAATTCATTTGCATGCATTGCATATCATTTCCATGTCATTTCATACCTTAGGGCCATCGCCTCGGTTTGCGTGCCCGTGTGCACGCATTTCGAGGCGCTTCATTTTTTTATCCGACGGCCTCTTATGTGAGTGTGGCTGAGGCTCTCTCATGTTAGTATAAGTCCAATTTGCATTTGGAGTGCCATTTCATGCTTTAGTACCATTGCCTCGGTTTGCGTGCCCGTGTGCACGCATTTCGCGACACTTCATTTTCATCTCACGGCCTCTTATGTGAGTGTGACTGAGGTCCTCTCATGTTAGTGTAAGCCCATTCTGCATTCCGTATGCCATTTTAGTCTCATCGCATTGCGTATGTCATTTTCTCGGTTTGCGCGCCCGTGTGCACGCATTTCGAGGCATCTCATTTTCGTCTCACGGCCTCCCGTGTGAGTGTGGCTGAGGCTCTCTCATGTTGGTGTAAGCCCATATTGCATCGCATATCTCATTCTAGTCCTATTGCATTCCGTATGTCATTTTCTCGGTTTGCGTGCCCGTGGGCACGCATTTCGAGACATCTCATTTTAGTCTCATTGCATATCATATTTCATGCCATTTCATGCCTTAGGGCCATCGCCTCGGTTTGCGTGCCCGTGTGCACACATTTCGAGGCATCTCATTTTCATAGCATTGAGCATGCTAGGACTGTATTTTAGTCGCATTCATGCATATCATGCATATTGCATCATGTCCGGGATAGGAGTTACCCCGGGCACGGGAAACGAGGCGCGTTTCGTACTCCGAGTGACGGAACGGGTCTCAATTCCCAAGTCACCGACACTCCGGATTACCCATGATGGAGTTAGGTTTTGTTGTAGCATTCATCTGCATTCATCCTATATTGAGTTGTGCAATCCGACTCCTCGGCCATCATGCATCGATATGCGTGATTGGTGGCACGAGGATCGAGGCATGCATATATTTGTGAAATACATTGCTATGCCCCTTTCCTGCTCTCTGTTGCAGCAAAATGAATAATCAGCAACTTTTCGGAGTCTGGCACGCATTTCGAGAAACATTGCAAACAGAGGCTAATCGGGGCATCCCAGTGGATTTCCGCGCAAGGCAGCCCAGCATACATCATTCATCAAAATCGAGGCAGCTCCTGGCTTGCATGCCAGTTTACAGCTTTCTTAGTTTAAATTTATTAATTAATTAGGAATTTGTATATTCGGACTGTATCATTTCGGACTGTATTATTCTTTCATTTCGGACTGTATTATTTATTCGGACCCTCTGCGCGAGGGCATAATTGTAATAAGTGTGCGTAAGTGTGATGTATGTCTTCCAACCCCACGTCTTTCTCCCTTTTATTTACCCGCTTATGATGGTTAGATATAGGGCATATTTCGATTAGCATACAGTATGACAGCATGTTTGCATCATTCATCTGTTTTGCACGCACCAGGCTCGGCGCATCATACAAACTGCATTTGTATTTCAATTCCAAATTGAATACGTGTTAGTTGTAGCATTTCATATGTCATGTTTAGAATAGCCGAGCCTGCTATAGTTGCATTATTGCATGCGTTGCATTAGGCATTTCTGTATAATTAGGATCATACATGATTTCTAATAAGCTTTCTTTTTTTTTTTTGGCTTGGAGTACTCGGTGAGTTTTATGCTTTAGCATCCTTGCATGCGTGTGAGTGACTGCCATGAATAGCATGCTTACCATGAGGCTATGTGCTTATGTGATATAACTGCCTTGAATGCCTGTGGGTGGAGGTTGTGTTACTTGAATTGGAGCAATTCATCAAATGTTTGTTTTAAGCCCACTAGATAGTGGCAAAATCATGTTTTCTAAGCCCACCTGAGGGTGGCAAATCCACGTCTTAGCCTACCTGCGGGTAGCATCATCAAACCATTTTCAAACAAACAAACATGAAATGTTTTGTTCCAATTCATGCGGCCCAGTCTATACTTGTTTGCTGCGAGCATCACATAGTAACCTAGGCTAATAACCAGTTTAAGAATTCGCAATATTTTCAAAATAAGATATCATGGTTAGTAGAGGCCGGTCTTTGACCGGGCGAGTGGGGGTGCTCACGAAGTGACCTTCCCCAATCGTACCCAAGTTCCCGAGCCGAGGCAACTTTGGTGATGACGGACACGTGGCCTTTGGCACCGAGTCAGGGTTTCCTAAATTTCCCAAAAATAAAATATTTAGGTGGCGACTCTGTATCTGGCAAAGCAGTCCATGTTTGGCACTTCTTTCAAAAAATCTGTTTTCCAAAAAACGATTTGCCGGATTTGGACTCTTTGGTTCAAGATTAAGAACCATGACACAAATCGAGTCCGAGCTGTAGTGAGGTCCCCCGCGGGCTTGTTAGAGTAAGTCATTGCCAATTACCCCTGTAAGGTACCTTTACCTCTTAGCTATTACATTGCATTTTAGCCACTACGTTACAGTGCATTGCATGAATCCTCAATTTTCAAACCGGCTTCGCGTAGCGTGTAAGTCCAATTTTCAAACCGGCTTCGCATAGCGTATAAGTCCAATCTTCAAACCGGCTTCGCGTAGCGTATAAGTCCAATTTTCAAAACCGGCTTCGCATAGCGTGTAAGTCCAATTATCATCCACGTGGCCGTCTACCAACAAGAGCTCTCAAGGAAGTACAACAAAACGGTGCACCCCAGACCATTCAAAGTAGGTGATTGGGTTTTGAGGAAAGTTATGGGCAACACCCTGGTGCCAGGTGAAGGCAAACTAGGGGCAAATTGGGAAGGACCCTACAAGATAACCGGTCTGGCGGGCAAGGGGGCATACCACTTGGAGGATCTGGATGGCAGAACAATACCCCGGCCATGGAATGCGGCCAACCTCAAACTGTATTATTTCTAGCTTTAGCTTTCTTTTTGTGCAAAGGAATTTTTTGCCTTACACTTCAGAATGTAATTCTTTTTGTTAATATATAGAAGTGTTTCTTCTTTGCTTTAGCATTCAGATTGTTGTTTTGATAAAAAAAACCGAGATGATTTGTTCCGGTTGAAAGAGTTGATGTTTTGTTCAGCTTAGGTATCATTAACCGAGATGGTTTATTCCGGTTGAAAGAGTTGGTGATTTGTTCAACTTTGTTGTTCCAACCGAGATGGTTATTCTGGTTGAAGAAGTTGATGTTTTGTTCAGCTTAGGTATTCTCAACCGAGATGGATTACTCCAGTTGAAAGAGTTGGTGATTTGTTCAACTTTGTTGTTCCAATCGAGATAGATATTTCGGTTGAAGAAGTTGATGTTTTGTTCAGCTTAGGTATCCTCAACCGCGATGGTTTACTCCGGTTGAAAGAGTTGGTGATTTGTTCAACTTTGTTGTTCCAACCGAGATGCTTTATTCTGGTTGAAAGAGTTGATGATTTGTTCAACTTAGGATTCCCAACCGAGATGATTTATTCCGGTTGGACGAGTTGATGACTTGTTCAACTTAGGATTCCCGACCGAGATGATTTACTCCGGTTGGAAGAGTTGATGTTTTGTTCAACTTAGTTATTTCCAACCGAGATGATTTATTCTGGTTGAAGGCGTTAACGTTTTGTTCAGCTTTGTTACTCTCAACCGAGATGTTTATTCCGGTTGAAAAGTTGATGTTTTGTTCACTTATGAAATCGTAGCCGAGCTGTCTTTTTCAGTTGTGTGAATTACTTAATGTGGTTTGTCTTGCCGAGGTGTTTTGTTCGGCTGAAGTTGTGAGACATGTATACCGCTCAAACACTTGATGAAATTGGAAATTTTCATTGATAGAAAGTAAATACAAAAGATGGGGAACTTAGCCCGGTTACATTTGCAGATAAAAAAAAAAAAAAAAAAGAGAGAACACAAAACTAAGCTAAGGGGGAGAGGTCTGGGAATTCCTCATCAGCTTCCAAGTTGACCGTTGCTGTCTGGTCCTGGACACCGGTCCCAGTCTGGTTGGGCTGCTCCTGCTCGGTTTGGTCCTCTCCCTCAGCATCTGCCTCGACTTCTTCTTCAAGTCCTTCCTCGGCCTTGGCTTGCAACGCGCTGAAGACGTCGTTGGCGTATGGTATGAGGTAGGTCGGTAAGAAGACAGCCGGTGGAGAGGCAAACTGTAGACACCCCATTTTTGACCGTCCATAAGACTTAGACGCGACTGATGGTTTGCTCGGTGATGAAAGATGTGCAGGGCAAAGGTTCAATTTCTTTGGCAAAAAGAGAGTCAAACCTCAACTTCATACCCCTTTTGGACCAAAACAATCTTGATCAAAAGATTTTAGATCTTAAAACCCTCTCTTTCAAAACATTTTGAAAATAAAGTTTTTACGATGTTCCGAGGCTCGTATTTTGTCAAATGTTGCGCTTTTCGGTAAATCGAGCAAGGACAAAGTGGGAATGAATGAAAGAGAGATGAAATCTTTGAAAATATTTCAAAACACCTTACTTAGGGGCTTGAAGTTGAAGAAAAGAGGAGAAGAAGGAAGAAATCCAGTTGGGGGAGAAAATGGGCATAAATCGTTAAGAGAGAATCGGACAGCCCTCGCCGAATCGAGTCTATTCATTCGCATAGTTGGAATCAAGCTATGAGGCCACCACCGTTGGAAATAAGACCTCCGGGGCTTCATTTTGCACTCAATAATCTCCTAAATCCAATTCTGGATAGGGGAGATATGGTTGATTGAAGTAGGGCATCACTCCGGTTGGGACCGAATCTGCGCGGCTTAACAGAAATGGGCATAACTTTTTCCACAGCAGACATTTTGATGCAAGGTTTGCGCCATTGGAAAGCTAACTTCCGGGGCTTCAATTTGGACACTTGAACGGCCACATTTGGACTTCCCAATCACCCACCGGCCACTTTTCTTTCCGGCAACCCACTTTTTTTTGTCCTGAATGTAGCTGGCCGGCCAGAAAACCCAGAAAAAGTAGCCGGCCGGCCACTTATCTAAAAAAAAATGACTTTTTTTTCCCTTTTAAACTAGCCGACCATTATCCCCCTCCCAAGTGTGTTCTAGCCATGTATTTTGTTTTGCACTTCACCCATGTCCGAGGGTTTGGCCTTTTGGGGGGAAACTTGAATTAGTTTTCCCCCCTATTTTTCCCCCTCTTTTTCACCCCCTTTTGTCTATAAAACCAGGCTCCCCAGCTAGTTTAGGGGTTAGAAATTTTGCCTTTAAGCCTTGTATGCATATCTCCCCTATCTCTACACTTCCAAGCTTCAAACCTCTCAAGTCCTACACTCATTTCTTCACCACCACCTAGCACCACACCACCACTCCATTCCAGTAGCTAGGAGGGTCTTCTCAGAGGCTAGGAGGCAGCATTTCTTGGTCCAAGAGGCAGCAAAGGATTGGTCTTCAAGGGTGAGCAACATTTTCCTCTTTTCTAGCTCATTTTGGTATCATTTCTTAGCCCTTCTTGCTTGTACATTTGAGCTCCGGCCATAACTGAAAGTAGTGCTTTTTTGAGCCCTATTTATTCTTTCATTAAGGGCCTCTCACTGTTTGAGGCCCCCATTTTGCACTTGCTTCATTATCCCTCTTGTATGCCTATTTCTTGTGTAGTATTTTAGGCTCATGTGTATTCTGTTTTGAAGCATGTTGTAAATTGTAAATAGGCTTATTTTGGGCCCTTCTTCAACATTGTATAAGGGCTCATCACTGTTTGAATCCTCCATGTATCACTTGCTTTGATATCCATCTTTTGGTCCCATTTTTGCATGATTTATTAGCCTATTTTGCTTCTATTTTTGGACCTTGGTCTGAACTGAAAATGGCCTTTTTTTGACCCCCTCTCCATTTTTTATTAAGTGTCTATTGCTGTTTGGAGCATCTTTTGTATACTTTGTGTTGTAGCCTCTCTTTTAGGCCATATCTTGCATTGTATGTTGAGCATATTTGTACACTGTTTTGGGCTCGGCCATCAACTGTAAAACATCATATTTTGGGCCCCTCTTTAACATTGTAGAAGGGTCCTCACTTGTTTAGGGCCAGAATCTGTGAGTTGCTTCAATATCTTGCTTTCAGGGCCATTTTTGTATGCTAGCTTAGCCCCATTTGTGCTCACTGTTTGGCCTTGCTTAAAACTGTAAACATGCTTGTTTTGGGGCTTCCTTGCTTCTGTATTTACACTTCATGTTCAAATATTGCATGCATTGCATAGCTATAGGCCATTTCATGCGCCAAAATTCATGTTTCGGGACTCGTTCCATGCATCGGGTACCATTTTACCATGTTTCGGGGCTGTTTTACATCTCATTTTGCCTCTGAAATTTGCATGATAGTATGCCATATTTCATGTTTTGCTATGTCTTGTTAGAGTGGCATTCCGTGCCGTAGGTTCGGTCCTCGGTTTGCGTGCACGCGTGCACGCATCTCAAGTTGTCTCATTTTTCATCTAATGGCCTCTTACGTGAGTGTGGCTGAGGTCCACTTGTGTTAGTGTAAGTCCATATTGCATTGTGTATGACATTTCATTCCATAGTGTTGTGTATGCTAGGATTGTATGTTAGTGCATTGTGTATGCCATGTTACCTCGTGCATCGTGTATGCCATTTCATAGCATGTTGCATGTTAGGATGTATCTTAGTTGCATTTCATGCATGTCATGCATACTGCATTGTGTTCGGGATAGGAGTTAGCCCGAGCACGGGAAACGAGGTACGTTTCGTACTCCGAGTGACGGAACGTGTCTCAATTTCCCAGTCACCGACACTCCGGATTATCCATGATGGAGTTAGGTCTTGTTGAGTTTTCATATGCATTCATTCAATATTGAGTTGTGCAATTCGACTCCTCGGCCATCATGCACCGAGATGCGTGATTGGTGGCACGAGGATCGAGGCATGCATACACTTGTGAAAATACATTGCCATGCCCCCTTCCTGCTCTCTGTTGCAGCAAATCAAGAATCAGCAGTCTTCCGGGCTTGGCGCGCTTTCCAAAAAATTATTGCAAAACAGAGGCTAATTAGGGCATCACAGTGGATTTCCGCGCGAAGGCAACTCGGACATGCATCATTCATCATCCGAAGAAGAGTCAAGGCAGCCCCTGGCTTGCATGCCAGTTTATTGCTTTCTTAGTTAATTTGTTAAATTAATTAGGATTTTGTACTTAATTCGGACTGTACTATTCATTTGGGACTGTATATTATTTTATTCGGACCCTCTGCGCGAGGGCAATGTTGTAATAAGTGTGCGTGTGTGTGATGTATGTCTTCCAACCCCACGTCTTTCTTCCCTTTTATTTACCAGCTTATGATGGTTAGATTAGGGCATGTTTCAATTAGCATACAGTATGATAGCATGTTTGCATTCATTCATCTGTCTTGCATGCACCGGGCTCGGTGCATCATACTAATTGCATTTGTATTTCAATTCCAAGTTGAATACATGTTAGCTGTAGCATTCCATACGCCATGTTTAGAGTAGCCGAGCCTGCTATAGTTGCATTTTTGCATGTGTTGCATTAGGGATTTTTGTATATTTAGGATCATGCATGGATTTCTAATCGGTTTCTGTTTTGATTTGGAGTACTCGGTGAGTTTTATGCTTTAGCATCCTTGCATGCGTGTGAGTGACTGCCATGAATAGCATGCTTACCATGAGGCTATATGCTTATGTGATATAACTGTCTTGAATGCCTGTGGGTGGAGGTTGGGTTGTTTGGATTGGGACAAATCATCAACTGTGAGTTTTAAGCCCACTAGATA
>JAPPVO010003787.1:0-17328 GCA_030407325.1 Camellia japonica | reverse complement strand
CCAATGAGGCTTTGAACACACTTATGCAAGCAATTATGGCATGCATTAAACAACTAAAAAGAGTTTTAGCATGTAAAACAAAGCCAAAGGCACTTAGATGGCATCTAAGAGGCTTAAACAAAGGCATGCAAATGCCAAAACATGGAGCATTCAACACATGCTTTAAAGCATTAAAGAGGCACTAAGGCAAGCATACAAGCACACCAAAGGACTGAAATAGCATGCTAGTGGTTCCAAACCATCAAAAATGAAGCAAGCAAGGCATGCTACACACTCATGCTCTTAAGGCCAACAAGCCAAATACAAAGAGGCTAATGCATGCTAAGATTGACCAAAAAACTATGGACAGACCTAAAACATGGAAAATAAGCACAAGCTTCATGGATCAAGCCTAAAACATGCTAGAAATAAGGCACACAACCTAGGCATGTTAAGGCAAAAGGCATTACAAGCAACTATGCTAAGCATGCAAGGACCTAAAACCAACTTAAACATGTTATATCATGGCAATATAAGCATGAAAAACAACCAAACATGCTCAACACACAACCAAACATGGTGCTCCTTTGGAGGCCAAAACTTGCCCTTTTCAAGGACATCAAGGAGAGGGGGTGGCCCTCTCCTTTTGGAGACTTCAAGGCACCATCTCCACCACTGAAATCCCTCAAGATTTCAGTGGTGGAGAGGCCCAAGCACCAAAGTCTCGGATCTCTCACAAAATAGCACAAAAAGGCCTTTTCAAGGCCTAAGGGTGGTCAAACTGCCAAACCACAAAACACTCTTATATAAACAAGAGGCTTAAAAAACAGAACTTTTATGTTAACTAAGCACAAAAACATTCTAAAGCAAGTAAAATGGAGTGCAAAAATGGGGTAAAAAAGTAAGTTTCTTACCCTTGTGACCACCTTCACAAAGGTTGATGTTGGCTTCCTTGAGCTCCAAACCAGTCAAGAACTTCAAGAACAAGCCCTTAGAACCTCAGTTCCAAGAGGAAGGTGAAACACTAGGTGTTGTGTGCAATAGTAAGGCACAAAACACCTAGACACAAAAGAGAGGGATAGATAGATACAAAATCTAACCTAAAACCAGAGCTTCTCTCTTCTAAAATGCTAACTCTCAAATTCAACCCTTGAGCCAAGAGAAGAGGCTTCTCTTGTATAGGCACAAAACTTACAAGTTAAGCAAGCCTAAAGGCTCATCCCTCCATACACGTGTATGGAGGGGAAAAAGTGATACAGCTGTCTAAAAATATCTGATAAAGCAGCTGTACAGTGTCGGCAGGGCAAAATGGTCATTTTGCCAAAAAGAGTGCCGACCGGCACAAAAGAGTGCCGACCGGCACAATATAGTGCCGTGGAACACCACCAGCCGGTGGCCTCTAGCCACAGCCGGTGGTATGTGGGGATGCCTCACAAAGCATTCCCTGCCCTTCCAAGGCAAAACACAAGTGTTTGGTGCAAAACCAAACACAAACGGTCGAGTTCGGAGGTCCTGAGGCAAGGCGCGCGAGCCGAGAACTCCGGGAACTCCAAACGAACACAAACATGGATAATCACCGAGTGTTCAACGGTGACGTCAAGTCTTGAGACGGTCAAAAATGGGTGTCTACACATACCTTATGTTTGCATGCATGCATTCATTCATCTGTATTGCATGCACCGGGCTTGGCGCTCATAACTAACTGCATTGTATTTCAATCCCAATTTGAATACATGTATCAAGTGTTGCATTTCACATGACATCTTGGATAGCCGAGCCTATTTCTAGTTACATTTTGCATGTGTTGCATTAGCCATCTTAACATGAACTAGGATCATGCATTGATTACTAACTAATTTCTGTTTTGGCTCGGAGTACTCGTAAGTGTTTTGCTTTAGCATCATGCATGAGTGTGAGTGTTGCCATGATAGCATGCTTGCCATGAGGCTATGTGCTTATGTGATATAACTGCTTGAATGCTTGTGGGTGGAGGTTGAATTACTTGAATTGGATCAATTCATTGAAATCCGTGTTTTAGCCTACTTACGAGTAGCAAACCTCAAACCATTTTCCAAACAAATAGATATGCGATGCTTTGTTCCAAATTAGGCGATATAGTCTATACTTGTGTGTTGTGCGCATCACATAGTAATTCTAGCTAATTAACCGGAATAAGAACGCATGTGTTTTCAAAAACAAGATATCATGTTTAGTAGTGGTCGATCTTTGATCGGGCGAGCGGGGGTGCTCATTGCATGACCTTCCCCAATCGTACCCAAGTTCCCGAGCCGAGGCAACTTTGGTGATGACGGACACGTAGCCTTAGGCACGAGTCAGGGTTTCCTAAATTCCCCCAAAAATAAAATATTTAGGTGGTGACTCTGTATCTAGCAAAGCAGTCCATGTTTGGCACTTCTTTACAAAAATCAGTTTTCTAAAAATGATTTGCTGGATTTGAGCTCTTTTGTGATTTATCAATCTCACATCGCACATTGTGAGATCAGAATAAGAACTGTGACACTTGAGTCCGAACTGTAGCATGAGGCCCAAGGGCGCATCTACAGACACACGCAAATGTTTTTAACTGAAGGAAGGTAACCGAAGGAGGTGATAAACATTAGGACGCACACAAATGTTTTTAACCGAAGGAAGGTAACCAAAGGATGGTATGAACATCAGGACGCATACAAATATTTTTAGCCAAAAGAAGGTAACCGAAGGATGGTTTCAACATCAGGACGCACACAAATGTTTTTAACCGAAGGATGGTATGAACATCAGGGCGCACTCAAATGTTTTTAACCAAAGGGGGGATAACCGAAGGATGGTATAAACATCAAGACGCACTCAAATGTTTTTAACCGAAGGGAGGACAAGCAAAGGATGATATAAACATCAGGACGCACTCAAATGTTTTTAACTGAAAAGGGGATATAACCGAAGGATGGTATAAACATCAGGACGCACTTAAATGTTTTTAACCGAAGGGTTATCCTAACGTGTTGCCCGCGAGAGGAAGTAGAGTAAAAGGATATAATTCGAAAAGCACGAATGATTTTACCTAGAACTCCTCTGAATGGACTATACATACAATATCGTTTGTCTATGTTGGCTCCGCTGAATGAACCGTACATACAATATCGTGCTTGTGTACAAAAACATGCCATGTAACGACAATGCATTTTGTATGCATGAAGCACGAATGAAAGCATATTCTATGCAACAATAGAGAAGTGCATATTCTATGCAATAATGGAGAAGCGCATATTCTATGCATGCGTAACAAATAGGAAACACATATTCTATGCATGATAACAACTAAGATATAATGGTATGTTGTATACGAACCAAACAATTTGAGAGCACATTCTATACATGATTCAAAGGCAAATGCATATATTCCATGCATGATTCAAAAGCGAAAGCAATAAGCATGTTCTATGCATAATGCAAGAGCAGAAGCACATTCTATGTAGCTAGAGTAAGGGCATGTTCTATATGACAGTATAAGTGGAATGCACGTTCCATGCAACAACAAAGAAACACATATTCTATGCAATAACAAAAGCATATTCGTCAAAACCAATTTAAGAACAACTTCCGATTTACCTCTCGAAAAAGTTACAATATGTTAAAAAGGATACACCTTGCTCATGTTAATGAGTGGTGAACACCGTGCACTGGAAATGCAGTTATGAGCTTCCATAGAGGCATTCTGAACTCAATAGTGAACAATCCTTTCAATTTTGAAATCCAAGGACACAAAAACAGAACCAGGGACGCAAAAAGGTGCCGAAACCCTTAGACCACAATTATTGCAGAATAAGCGCGTACATATGCAGAGCTCATGGGGTAAGTGGCGATGAACTGCTCTACTCTGATAGGGATCTCCCCCTTGTGTTCTTCGAACTGTTACCTTCAACTCATAGTTCAAAAGGCCTTAAACACTGACAAGGGTTCTTCATGTAGAAGCCACAGATGTCGCTTTTCTTCTTGATCATATTCATAACTTTCCCTATTCTCCAACGGGGTAACGGACTAGGTTGGTTCAGTATGCAGAATTAAGGCGCATACATGCTATCTCAATCTATGGGGTTGCCATACAGATTTCAAGCCGGGGATACACCCCTAGGTATTTAAATCAAACTTTAGTCTCAGAAATTCCAAACCTTTGTGTTCTAGGCATTGCCATTCGAAGTCTAGTTTCCACCGTCGCAGTTGGTCTCCTAAGAACTCATTGTAAACATAGCCAAGACATCTCTGGCAGAGACTGGTTTTCATATAAAAAATATATTATTATATTGGTGTCCAGGTTTGTGTCAGAAATGTGAGTTACATATAATTAAAAAAAATTACACCACATAATTATTAATATGTCATTTTGTATCTAATTTTAGACATAAGTTAGTTTTGGGAGTACAAAAAAAAAACTAAAAATATGAAGGGTTAAACTGGTAAAAAAAATTAATGGCAAAAATAAATAAATAAAAAATGGCCAGATACAAAAGGGGAAAAATGTAATTTATCCAAGAAGAAATAAAAATGGTAGCTTAGATGAAGACTACATGAGACTCGAACTCAATTGTAGAAATTCGTTCTTTTGGATCCAATTACACAAACGTCCCATTATTTGGGGCTCATAACTAGGCGTTAAGATCGTCTAGAGTAATACCCTACAATGATCTCCTACAGTGAAGGAGAGGCAGTCGATACGTGGCCTACTCACCAATCAAGGGCTAAGATTTAAATTCACCAAAGCGACGTCGTTTTGGTTAGTAAATTGAAAAAAAAAAATTCAAATTTCCTTCACTTCACTTTCAGTTTCAGTCTGGTTTAAAGCCAAAACAAAAATAGAGTGAGAGAGAGACAAGAAGAGAAAGAGAAGAAGAGAGAGACGACGACGACAACGCCCCCTCCCTGCCTCTCAACGCATCGCTGCCGCAGACACCCTACCGCAGCTGATTCAAGAAAAATATAGGTTCATCATCTACCAAAAATTCTCCAATATTTGGGTTTTGATTTGAAACATTAGGATTTTTTTTGAATGTTAATGGTAATACAAGTTTGTTGGTTGTTGAATGTGTTGATTAGGTGATTCTTACATGATTTATTTGAAATCTATTTTTAGAGTTTTGATTTTGGGGCTTTTTGAAATAAATGTGCTATGGGGGCTGAACGAAGTTTCTCCAAAATTAATTTGTGTTCTTTGTAAGGAGTTTCTTAGCTTTATCTTCTTTGTTAAAGAGTGTTGAACACAGTTGAACACGTTGCCCAACCATGATGACTCTCCTCTCGCATATGCTTTATTTAGGTACCACCATTTAAAACCAAACCAAACAGTTAAACACAAATTGCAAACATACTGTAAAACTTATGCTTCATTTATTTAAGGATGAAGACTAACAAGTAAATTGCAACTTCATAATATATTATTTTAATTATATACAGAAACCTCAACTTGATAATATATTATTTTAATTGTATACACAAATTGCAAACATCAATTTAAATTATTAAATAAGAATTGGAATCTTAATTCAAGATATTTTTCTTTTTCTTTTTCCTTTTCTTTCTTTCAATGTTTTGCTTTCTTTCATTCAGTTTGTATTATTTTTGAAACGTAATTTAGTGTTTTTATGCTAATATTGACCACCTATTTATTTTTTTAGTTACTTGGCACATTGAAATGGAAGCTAACAATGTTGAGAATGACGGGGGTGATTGTGATTGGAAGCCTAGAGTTCGCATGACATTTGACATGGAAAAAGAAGCATATGATTTCTACAATGCCTATGAAGGAAGGCTGGGCTTTAGTATTAGAAGGGTTATCTTAACAAGAGCAAGGAGAGGCAAATCACTTCAAGGCAATTTGTTTGTAATAAGGAGGGGTTTCGGGTTGTCGACAAGCGAGATTCGTTAACAAAAAATCCTAGGTAGGAAGTGAGGACTGGTTGTCAAGCCCGACTTATCATTAAGTGGGATAGGAATATTAAGAATTTTTTGGTTGGTGATTTTGTTGAACGACATAGCCATATCTTTGTGCCAGCAAAATGGGCACATATGTTACCATCCCAAAGGAAGATATTTGCATCATAGGCGACCGAAATAGATTTAGTTGAAAAATTTGGAATTCGTCTTAATGCTGCATTTGAGCTCATGGGTAATGAAGCTGGTGAAAGGGAGTCGCTTGGGTTCACAAAATTGGACCAAAAAAATTATTTGTGAACGAAGAAGCAAAAGAGTTTAGAATATGGACAGGCAGGTATCATTTTGCAATATTTTCGTGAGAAAACATTGGAGAATCCATCTTTTTTTTACTCGGTCCAATTAGATAATGAGGAGCAGATTACAAACATATTTTGGGCCGATGCTCAGATGATCATGGATTATGGGCAATTTGGTGATGCTGTGACTTTTGACACTACTGATAAGTTAAATAGTGAACATAGACCATTTGCGTCTTTCGTTGGGTTTAACCATCTTTGGGAAACTGTTATATTTGGAGCAGCTTTAATGTATGATGAGACCGCCGATTCTTTTATATGCCTTTTTAGAAGATTCTTAGAGGCGATGTCAAGTAAGGCTCCGAAAATAATTTTTACGGATCAGGATGTTGCAATGGCTAAGGCCATA
Organism: Camellia japonica; assembly: GCA_030407325.1. Lineage (NCBI taxonomy): Eukaryota > Viridiplantae > Streptophyta > Magnoliopsida > Ericales > Theaceae > Camellia > Camellia japonica. The sequence goes on along the minus strand of JAPPVO010003787.1, from coordinate 10,716 downwards.
CCTATTGTCATGCCTAACACAAACCACTGCCTTTGCACTTGGCATTTGATGCAAATGCATGCAAATTCTATCTTCAAGGATAAGGAGATCGAGGATAAGGGGATGAAGAGTGTTTTATCCAAATTTATGCACGACATTGAGTATGAAGAAGAGTTTACGTTAAAATGAGAGGAAATGCTTGACAAGTATGAAGTGCGAGATAATCATTGGTTGAAGTTAACATTTGGAGTCAAGGAAAAATGGGGTTGGCCATATGTTACAAATGCTTGGGATGCGAGCATGAGTAGCATCCAACTTAGTGAATCCTTTAATGCTTTGTTAAAAGGATTTCATTCAGTTTGATCATAACTAAATGCACTTTTTCATGCATTTTGATCAAGTTCTTTCTGAGAAGAGGTACAAAGAGTTACAAGCCGAATCTGCTCTATGCCAAAAGTTGCCAAGGGTGAATATAAAAGTGAAGATGATGGAGCAAGCTGCAGATGTTTACACCAATAAAATTTATGCAAAATTTCAAAATTTTAGGATGAATATGTCAAGTCCCTTGAAGTAAACATTGAAGAAACTAAACATGATGGTGAGAGTATCATTTATATGGTTCTTGATAGTGATGGTGTAAAGGTGAGGAAGGTGAGAGTGGAGAATGATGGTTCATTGACTTGCAATTGTATGAAGTTTGAAATGAAGGGCATTTTGTGTAGTCATTGTTTGAAGATCCTTAGAGACACCCTCAAGTTCAAAGAGATTCCTTCACAATATATTCTTAAGAGATAGATTGAAAAAGCAAGAGCTGAAAATGTGAAAGATAGTCGTGGGCATGATATTAAGGTTGATGTAAGATTGCATCAAACTTCACGCTATAGATCATTGATGGCAAATATCAGAGCAATAGAGTGTAGAACTTCTGAAAGTGAGGAAACATATAACTTGACGATAGAGAAAGCGGATGAATTAATTGCAATCATTGAAAACGTGTTAAGCACAAAATTCAATATGCCTTTTTCAGATACTATTGAACAAGAAAGTACTTCCAACACATGCCCGAAAGCTTTGAAGTGGATGGTGTGTAGCAGATACAAATGTAGTTCAAGCAAAAGAACTCAAGAAAAGAGAGTGCACTAGTAAGGGAAGAAGGTGGACAACTGGTGGTTTGGAGCTTGTGTTGGCAAAGAAAAACAAAACAAGTCAACATAATGCTTCTCAACCTCCCATGACTATTGCTCCTAAACCTCCTCCCTTATTTTTAGCGAGTGCTCCTCAACCACCTCCCATGTTTTGGCGAGTATTCCTCAACCGGCTCCTTTATTTTTTGCAAGTGTACCTCGGCTTCCTCCTTCATTCTCGACGAGTGTTCCTCAAGTTAATGCTTCTTCCTCTCAATTTATGTATCCCACCTATAATGTAAGTTAATTTAATATTTGTTTTTATGATGTCTATTCGTATGTCACTACTACTATTTTAAATTGATATGTGTTTGTTATTGTTGCAGCCCTTCAATGCCATTGATGTATGCCATGCATAAAGCTATCAAGCATTGCTTAACAATGCAATCGGTTATGACTCGCAAGCCTCGAGTAGTCCTGCATGTAGTCAAGTAATTTATTTTTCACCTTTCCTCCTTTATTTTTTCATTCATTTTAAGTTCCATTTTATTTTATGGTTCCTTTGATATAGGACTATTTTATTTTATTTTAGGAAATACATGGGCATGGGCATGGGCATGGGCATGGGCATGGGCGTGGTCACGGCCATAGGCATGAGCATGGGTGTGGCTATGGGCATGATCATGTGGATCACACTTCAAAATCTTAGAGTTTAATTTGTTTTGTTGGATATGGTATTCATGGATGTAATATTGACAGCCTATCATGTGGATGTTTTTGGGTTAATAGTAAATGTTTTTAGACTAGTGTGCATGGAGAATGCTACACAATTGTATTTTAATTGTTGTGTTGTTTGATCATTTACAAAAACCCATTACCAATTTGATCAGGATTTTGTTTATATGTTGTGTTCTTTATTTGATGATTGATTGGTAAAGAATAAGAGTTTTTGTTGTTTGTTGTTAATGTTAAGAAATTGTGGGTAATAAAACAGATGTCAATGGAACCCAGTTTTTGTTGTTATTTCTGTCTGGGCAATAAAATAGATGTCAATGGAACCTAGTTTTTGTTGTTATTTTTGTCTGGGCAATAAAATAGCAAGCCTCTATATCACATTCAGACTTCAGCAATGAAATCAAAATCCTATTGGAACCACATTTAGACTTCCATTGGAATCCAAAAACCTTTAGACAATGAAATCAAAATCCTAACCCAGAACAACCAAAAACTCAATCTATTCAATCTTTAAACCATCCTTTTACCTTAATTCTTCTTTTCAACCTTGAGTACATTATGCACCGAAAAAAAAAAAATTACAAATAAAAAATTACATTCAATATAAATCCAAACCATGTAATATACTTGTAATTTAGTCGATTCATAAATCCCAACACAACTTAATTTACAATAGAGCAGTCTAAGTCGAAAACCAACATAATTTACACTTACTATTTAAACAACAAAAGAAGAAGTCCAAATTCAATCAATACTATTATTACAATGGCGTAGCGCAACTTTTCTTGAAGTTCTCTAATCTCTATATTCATTTGTTTACTTTATTTCCTACACTTTGTAATCATCTCTTTCAGCTCACCATTTGATACAATGAGTTCTTTGACCAAAGGTTTGATATTACAATTTTCGTCGCTTTCCTCCCTTAGCATCTTCAACCATTGACGCTGCTTATGTAAAGGCTTCCACCATCCAGAGAAGCTCCATCCATTGGTGTTGTTGAAAGGGCAAGCAAAGTATACCATTTCTGGATTTTCCTTTGACTATAAAACTTTGAATGCCGCTATCACCCTGCAATGACATTTGCAATTTCTAAAATGAATTTCACTAGTATCACTCATAGATGCATTTGATGTTTACAATTTTTTTTACCTGAAATAACAACATATTATAAAGGTTCTAAATATGATAAATAAAACTAAATAATATGTTTTGAAATTTTGCATAGCCAAACAGAAAATGGAATGCAAATAGAATTGCTAATGAACAAGATATTTGATTTAAAAAAAAGGCACACTAACATAAAAAAATAATAAAAGGCACAACTTCTCTTGACTTTGGGTTGCTTTTATACAGTAATGAAAAAGGGCCAAACACAAAAGGCAATAACTAAAACCTTGGAAATAAATGTTATTTATACAATCTTAGAATTAAACTTACCTACGACACAAATTCTGGCTGTCACTAAGAAAGATCTCCACTGTAAAAAATAAAAAAAACCATACTTTTTGGTATCTCTAAATATTGATAATATTGACAAACTAAAAAAAAAATTAGGCATCTCATGTAAAAAGTCCCAAATCAAAACCCTAAGAACGTATTTGAAATAAATCAGGTAAGAATCTCTCAATCAACACACTAAACAATCTTATATTACCATTTCCATTCAAAGAAAATCCTAATTTTTGGAATCAAAACCCTAATACTTTAAATTTGGAGGATGAACATGTGGTTTTTTTTCTTAAATCTATTGGAGAATGGCGGGCAGGGCATTGTTGGTGGCGTGGTAGCGGTGGCGGTAGGGCGTTAGGGGTGGGAAGGGGCGGGGCGGGCGGCGACGTCCTCCTCATCTTCTCTCCTTCTCTCAACCCTTCTGTAATAACCCGACCCTCGTATGTGCTTGTGATATGTTTTAGTCCTCTGTTCTGTGCTGTCAAATGCTTAATGTGAAACTGCATGAGAAATTAAGTTTAAGTATATATGTTTTATGACTTAATGCCTTCTGAATCGAACGTTATCTGTTGAGTAAGAAAAATATCTGTCACTCTTAGAACGTTAAAACAGAAATTGAGGGCCTTAGGGGCTTAATAAGTCGAAATTGATTATACATTTGGGATTAGCATAATTTTTAAGTAATATTAAGCATTTCTGTGAAATTTCAATTTTCGGATGTATAAACGATTGATTTTCGTCTTATTCTCTCTTTATGGCAATATATATGTGTGTTCTTGGTCATTTGGGGAAAACCATGAAATTCCTAACTCAAAACCTAAGGGTTGAAGGGTAGAGAGAGAAGATCCTCAAGAAGGTTGGGAATTGGACTCAAGGTATGTAAATTGGGAATTGTCTTGGATAGAAATTGTTGGTAAATTGTCTTGGATAGAAATTGTTGGTAAATAGAATTGTGGTCTTAATATGGGGTATTCATGGGTTGTGTATGGAGTAAATTGGGGAGATGTGTGGAGATAGTTTGATTTGGAGGTTCTTTGCCTTCTATTCCTTATGTTTGCATGATCATACTTAGTTATGGATTTGGAGGATCTTCTTGTAAACAATTCACCATGTTTATGGGCTTAAATTGCACTTTGATACATATGTGTTATGAATTCTTTGGACATGAATTATGTGTTTAGAATCTAGTTTATGATTGATCAACCTATGTTTTCTCTTAAATCACATGATATTTGAAGCATAATTTGAGCATTTAAAGATCCATTTTGAAGCTCCTTGATACCACCAAAAAGTTCCATTTTTGAAGAATTTCGAACAGGTTTTTGGCAGATTCGCTGCACGTGCGGGGATCACTGCCGCACGTGCGGCATTTGGGGCAATTTTGGGCGATGCACACTGCTAAAACCGCACGTGCGGGGCATCACTGCCGCACGTGCGGAAGGAGTTGCCGCATGTGCGGGGCTCACAGCCGCACGTGCCGCCCAAGGCAAAAATGTTGGAATGCTTCTTTTGACCTGTTTAACCCTCTAAGATGTGTGAAATGATCGTTTAAAATTGTTATAATGTGCCTTTGTTTACTAGAAGTTATTGACAAAAACATGAATGCAAATGGAAGAAAATCTTGAACTAACTTGTGGGTTCTATGTGTGTGTAGGACACACTCCGGAAGGAAGTCGCATTCCGCCACCACACAGTGAGTAATAGTACTTTAATGTACCTCTAATCAATAATTATTATTGTTGACGTTGTGATCCTCGTTGGAAGTATTATATTGACATGAAGTTTTGCATTGAAGTTATGTATTGACGTTATGAACCTTGTTGTAAGACTTATGTTGACATGAAATTATTTCTCACATTATGAAATTATGGAAACATTGAAAGAGGTTATGAAGTTATGAACGCTATGTGTGAAACCTTGTGAATTACGGAAAGCATCAAAAGAGTTGCAAAGTTGTGAAACTATGTGGCCAGGGGGCCATTTGTGAACTATGAACTTATGTGGCCAAGGGCCATTTGTGAATTAAGAAGTTATGAGGCCAAGGGCCGATATGTGAAAAATGAATTTGTGAACTTGTGAACTTGTGAAGCCAAAGGGCCGAAGGCCATTACGATAAGTTATGAATTTATGAAACCCAATGACTCTTTTGTGGATGTGTGAATTCCTCAGGCCAAGGGCCAAATTGTGAAATTGTGAACCAACAAAGTTGACCTACAAAGCTACACAGAAGCAGACTAACTATATAGTTATTGCATTATTTTTGTTTTACATGCGTGCAAGTACTATTAATCACTGAGCTTCGCTCACCCTATGTTATGTCTGTTTCTGTAGGTAACCAATCAAGAGGTCGATCTTAACTCAGCACCGTCACATTTTTGTCAGCCTAAGCACAGCCAAGCTTTGGGTCGGAACCGTACTTTTGTGGAGTTTGTTAGACTATAGCTTACACTCTAGCTATTGGCTTAGGTTGTTATGTACATAATTTTTTTGTTATATGCCCAACCTTGGGCCTGGATCTATATATGCATGTATATAACTAGCTCTCGAGTGTATCTCTTTTGGTTTACTAGTCCTACGAGATGACTGTGATCCTGGCATGATTTAGTAGCTCAATGGCTGTCATATTTTATGTTTTACATTACTTATTGTTGTTGCTTCCGGTCAGGCCCCTGTAATATATCAGGTTAAGTGTCGTTTTCTGCAAAGGTCATGCCCAAACTTTTAGGGGCGAGGTTGGGGCGTGACAAGTGGTATCAGAGCATGAGTTGCTATCTCACACATGGATCCATTGAGCATAGGGTGTCTAGAAAAGCTTTAGGCATTTTGCATGACATCCCCAAAGTATATGAAAGAGCGATGGCAACGATAAATGCACTTTGTTAATGCTAACAATTTGAATTATGTTTCTGGTATATAATTGGTTGTTGTATAGGAAATGGTGAGAACAAGGACAAAAGAGCAAGAAGATGTTACATCCGCGCGGTTGGATAGAATGGAGAGAATGATTATGGAGATGGCTGAGACTCTACGGCAACAACAACAGCAGCCACAACATCAGCAACAGCCACAAGAACAACCGCCACCACCACCAATACCTCCACCGGCAGTACCGGATTACCATGCTGAAGACCGAACGATCACCCTCACGAAGGAGTTTAAAAAGATGAAACCTCCAGTCTTCAAGGGAGGAATAGAACCGATGAAAGCAGAGGCATGGGTATTGGGAATCGAGAAACTATTTGAAGTCTTTCCTTGTACAGAAGCTCAGAAAGTGCAATTGGCTGCTTTTACTTTCGAGGATGAGGCGCGAAGATGGTGGATGCTCACAAGGACCGTACATCCGGGATTAACATAGGATAGATTTCAAGAATTGTTTTACGACAAATATTTCCCCCAAAGTATGCGGGATAAGAAAGTGACAGAATTCGAAACTCTTAGACAAGGAAGTAAGACTGTGGCAGAATACGAAGCTTAATTCGCGGAACTAGCTCGGTTTGCGCCTCATATGGTAGATACAGATTATAAGAAGGCGCGGAAATTTGAAGGGGGATTACGGGGTGCTATTTTGGACCTGGTCAATATGCTAAAGCTACCTACATATGTTGAGGTGTTAGAAAGGGCTGTTATAGCAGAAGGAAATCTTGCGGCTCAAAATCGAATCTCCGAGTGGAAAGGGAAGAGACCGAATAATCAATGGCAAAAGGGATCAGTTGTTCCATCTGCTAAGAAGCACAATTCAGGGAACTTCAGCACCACCACTTCTACTCAAAACTCCACTCCGGTGTGTCCAGACTGTGGAAGACAACATCGAGGGATTTGTCACTGGAAAACTGGAGCTTGCTTTAAATGTGGAAAAATGGGACATTTGGTAAGGGATTGCCCACAATGGGCTCAACAAAAAGGCAATAGACCTGCTACAAGTTTTACGGGGTCGACACCAGCCCCCAATGCGAAGACAGCTGTCAAGCCTACTAATAATAAAGATGCTGCAAGGCAAGGTAGGGTGTTCGTATTTGTACTAGGTGATGTACAAAATGCGGCAACAGTGGTGTCAGGTACATTTAATGTTTATGGTCATTCTGCACATGTATTATTTGATTCTGGCTCCACGCACTCTTTTGTGTCGAAACTTTTTGCTCCTAACTTAGTTCAAACTGAAGAAAGCTTGCCTTATATGTTGTGTATATCTTCCCCCTTGGGAGATTCTATGATTTGTGCTTCTATATACTTAGCTTGTGAACTTCAACTTGGGGATTTCAGGGTGTATGCTAACCTATTGCCTCTCGACATGACTTCTTTTGATGTCATCCTGGGAATGGATTGGTTGAGTGATTATGGTGCAACAATAAATTGTTTGACTAAACAAATCAGTTTTTATCCTCCGGGGCAATCTGGGTCCATTGTTCAGGGACATGAAGTAACTTCGCCACCTTATCTGATTTCTACTATGAAGGCTTGTAAATTAATTCAGAAGGGATGTAAGGGGTATTTATGTAGTGTGTTGGAGGGGCAAGAGGTGAATGGGGGTATTGATGTGATTCCAGTGGTTCGTGAATTTCCAGATGTTTTTCCCGAAGAGTTGCCAGGGCAATTGATAGACCGTGAAATTGAGTTTATAATTGAAGTAGTGCCTCGAACCCAACCCATCTCTAAGACACCATATAGGATGTCACCAGCCGAAATGAAAGAGTTAAAGATCCAACTGCAAGATTTGCTTGATAAGGGATTTATCCGTCCGAGTGTATCTCCTTGGGGTGCGCCAGTGTTGTTTGTGAAAAAGAAGGACGGAACACTTCGGCTATGTATTGATTATAGGGAACTTAATAAGGTAACAATCAAAAACAAGTACCCCTTGCCACGGATTGACGATTTATTTGACCAGTTACAAGGGGCACAGGTTTTTTCCAAAATTGATCTACGGTCTGGCTACCATCAATTGAAGGTCAAGGCTGAAGATGTGGAGAAGACAGCTTTTCGAACCCGGTACGGCCATTACGAATTTTTAGTTATGCCTTCGGAGTTACGAACGCACCAGCAGTATTTATGGATCTAATGAATCGTGTTTTCAAGCCTTATTTGGATGAGTTTGTGGTGGTCTTTATCGATGACATTCTTATATACTCAAAGAGTGTAGAGGCTCACGAGAATCATCTCTGCCTAATCCTTCAAACACTCTGGGAAAAGAAGTTGTATGCAAAGCTAAAGAAATGTGAATTCTGGCTACAAGAGGTGGCATTCCTGGGGCATGTGGTGACAAAGAAAGGAGTCTCTGTTGATCCACACAAAATTGAAGCGATTGTGAATTGGCCAACTCCTACTACTGTAACTGAGGTGCGAAGTTTCATGGGGTTAGCTGGATATTATAGGAGGTTTGTTCAAAATTTCTCCAACATTGCTGTGCCGCTTACCCAATTGACTCGAAAGGGAGTGTAGACACCCCATTTTTGACCGACCTTAAGACTCAGACGTCACCGATTGAGCGCTCGGTGATATTGCATATCGTGCTCGTTCAGAAGTCTCAGAGTCGCGACCGTGCGCCCTGCCTCCGGACTTCCGAACTCTCCTCTGTGCCTTGCCTCGGTTTGCGAACCAGACTCGATTTTCTCTGTTTTCTTTCCTGAGGGGAGGGAGAGGTCCCGTAGACCATCTCTCAGTGGCCATGGGCCACATTTCATGGCCGTAGGCCATTTTGCCCATTTCGGAGCCCGGTTCCCGGTTTTCGGAGCCGTCAGGCCGTATGCCTCGGTTCGGGACCACCCAACCATCTCCGATTCCTCCGGTTCTTGGCAGGTACCTCGGTTTCATCATAACGAGGGACACTGGGGTCTTAGATACCCACTTCGTGGCCAAACACCACTTTCGGTGCTTAACGGCCGGTTTTCGGGCCCCGAACCTCGCGGTTTGGCCCCCGAGCATTCGTTTCGCATCGGTTTTCGTTCATTCTTGGCAGGTACCTCTGTTTCATCATCAGGAAGATCACTGGAGGGTGGGAGGTTAGCAATTGTCTCAGCAACCTGTTATGCTCTTCCGGCCCCCCCGGCGCCCGTTTTTCTCACTTCCGGGCTAATGTTGAATACCCTAGGGCCATTTTCTTCGAGCCGAAACCACATATTTGTGTTGTACACACATGGGAGGACCCTAATGTACTATGGCCGACCAGTAATTCTTCTTTTCATTTTTGAACCTCTTTGAAAGTGGATCCGGGAAGGAGAAAAGTCTGCGCGGCTTCACCGAAACGGGCGTAACTCTTTGCACAAGAGTAATTAAAGTATGAGGCCACCACCATTGGAAAGCTTACTTCCGGGGCTTCATTTTGCACTCAAGAATCTCCTAAGTCCAAGTTCGGGGGGAGGAGATATGGTTGATTGAAGTAAGGCATCACTCCGGTTGAATCGAAATCTGCGCGGCTTCACAGAAATGGGCATAACTTTTTCCACAGGAGGAATTTTGATTCAAGGTTTGCGCCATTGGAAAGCTAACTTCCGGGGCTTCAATTTGGACACTTGAATGGCCACATTTGGACTTCCCTAGCACCCACCGGCCGGCCTTCTTCCCGGCAGTGTTTTTTTAACTAGCTGGCCGGCCAGAAAATCTAGCTGGCCGGCCACCTGCAACTAAAGCACCTTTTGCCCACCTTTTCTCCGATTTTCTTGCCTATATAGCTGGCCTTCCAGCTCTTGTAGAAGGGTTGAAAAATATCTCTCAAGGATATACATTGATATCTCTCCAAAAACCTCCAAAAAAATCCTTAAGTTTTGGCCTCATTTGTTCATCATCTCCTCGCACCACCAACACCACTTCATTTCCAGCAGCAAGGAGGAGTTCTTGGGGGGTTTAGAAGCAACTTTCATCAAGCAAAGAGGTAGCAAAAGTCTTGTCTTCAAGGGTAAATCTCAAATCCCTCTTTTGTACCATTTTCTTGCTTCCTTTCTTAACCCTATTTCCATATTGTGTTGAGCTTCGACCCCTAATGAAAGTGGTCCCCTTTTGAGCTCATTTTGATCTTTGATTAAGGGCTCAACCCTGTTTGAGCCCTCTATGGCACACTTGCTTCAATAGCATCTTCTATGTCAATATTTTGCATTGAATATTTGGCCTATGTGTGATCTGATTTGGAGCATCTCATGAACTGATATTGTGCTTATTTTGAGCCCCTCTTCAACATTGAAGAAGGCTCAACCATGTTTGGTGGTTCTATCATGCACTTGTTTTGTAATTCTTCCAATTTACCGTAAAATTGCATGGTTTCTTTAGCCTATTTGAAGTCTGATTTCGAGCATTCCATTAACTGAGATTGAGCTTATTTTAGGTCCCTCTACAACATTGTAGAAGGGATAAATCTTGTTTGGGGCCTCCATGCATGGCCTCTCTTTGTACCTCTCTTTGGCCCCATTTTGCATGCCTTCTTTAAGCTTATTTGGCTTCTGAT
>JAPPVO010003786.1:0-21989 GCA_030407325.1 Camellia japonica | reverse complement strand
TCATGCAGAAATGGGCCAAAGAGGACAAAGAAGTAAGTGATGGTTTCTGCCTCAACACAGGAGGGCCCTTCAACAATGTTGAAGAGGGGCCCAAAATATGACATTTTACAGTTATGACCAGACCCAAAACAGTGCACAAGCATGCTTAAAATACTATGCAAATAAGGCCTAAAAGAGGTTTAAACACAAAGAGCAAAAGAAAGCCTCAAACATCAAAAGACCCTTAATGAAACATGAAGAGGGGATCAAAATAAGGCAATTTATAGTTCGTACCAGAGCCCAAAAATACAAGCACAAGGAGCTAACAAAACATGCAAAAATAAGGCCAAAAGAGGGATATAAAGGCAAGTGGAAAATTGAAGCCTCAAACAGTGATGAGCCCTTCAACAATGTTGAAGAAGGGCTCAAAATAAGCCACTTTACAGTTTACAACATGCCTCAAAACAGTTTATGCATAGGCCTAAAATACTATGCAAGGAAATGGCATAAAAGAAAGGTAAAGAAGCAAGTGCCACAAGGAAGCCTCAAATAGTGAGAGGCCCTTAAACAAATATGAAATAGAGCTCAAAAAAATGCTATTTTCAGTTAGGGTCAGAGCTCAAAAAAGTAAGCACAAGGAGCTAGAATATGAACCAAGAAAAGGGTCAAAAGGAGAGAAGAGGACTTACCCTTGAAGACTATCTTTGACAGCCTTTTGGACCAAAATGCAGCACTCCTAGGCTCTGAAAAACAACTCAAGCTGCTGGAATGGAGGATGGAAGGGTGGGGCTATGGGTTGGTGAAGAACCAAGGGGGTTTTTAAGGCTTAGAGTAGAGAGAGAGAGAGATTTAATGTGAGAGCTCCAAACCAAAATTTTCTAACCCCTAAAACCAGAGCTGGGGGGTGTTTATATAGGCAAAAGAGTGGGGAAAAAAGGGGGGGAAATTAAAATTCAAATTTCCCCCCAAAAAGGCCAAAAAGTGAGATAAAGAGGCAAGTGATAGCTTCTAGCCTCAAACGAAGAGAGCCTTCAACAAAGTTGAAGAGGGGCTCAAAACAAGACATTTTGTAGTTTATGACCAAGTCCAAAACAGCTCACAAGTAAGCCTAAACACCATGCAAAAATAGGCCTAAAAGAGAGTTAAAGAGGCAAGTGATAGTAGGAGACCTCAAACAGCAAAAGGTTGTTAATCAAACATGAAAAGGAGCTCAAAATATGACTATTTACAGTTTGGGTCAGAGCCCAACAATGCTTGCAAGCAAGGCTTGGGGGCCAAAACGCGCAGCCCGGGGCCCCGAAAACTGACTGTTAGGCACCGGGAGTGGTGTTCGACCACGAAGTCGGTCTCTCAGACCACAATGTCCCTCAAAAGGGAGGAAATAAGGTATGTGCCACAAACCGGAGCAAACGGAGGTGGTTAAGCGGTCCCGAACCGAGGCACACGGCCGTCGGCTCCAAAAAATCAGAAACCGGGCTCCAAACGGGAAAAATGGCTTACAACCACGAAACGTAGCCTACGGCCACTGAGAGATGATCTACGAGACCTCTCCCTCCCTTCAGGAAGAGAAAACAGAGAAAACGGAGCTTGGTTCGCAAACCGAGGCAAAGCACAAAAGAGTCCGGAAGTCCGAAGGCAAGGCTCGTAGATAGGACTCCGCAACCTCAGAACGAGCACAACATGCAACATCACCAAGCGCTCAATCGGTGACGTCTGAGTCTTAAGGTCGATCAAAAATGGAGTGTCTACACCCCTTTGCATAATCAATGCAATCTTTCCTTATAGAGGGCCAAAAATACCCATGCTTTTTAATCAATTACCTCATCTTATCACCTACATGGTGAGCACCACAAATGCCCTCATGGACTTCTACCATGACCTGCATTTGTTCCAACTCTCCAATACATAATAATGTCAACCTATCTTGGGTCCTTCTAAACAAGTCATCACCCTTAATCACATAATTCATAGCTTGATACTTTGTCCTTCTATCCACTTTTGCTTTTGGGCCCCCTAAATACTTGATCAAAAGTAACCGCCAATCATCTTCTGACACCTCCAAAGTCAATATTGATAAACCTTGCAATTGTCGACACCGAACACAAGGCATTGTTCTTTTCTGAATCCTAATTATTCTTTCTTGGAAACCCTCTGGAATTCTCAAACTAGAGGCTGTCTGGGCCATCTTGTTAGCCTCCTTATTCTTAAGTCTGAACATGTATTCAAACTCCATTGTCTCAAAACCTTTGACTAGTTGCAATACCTGCTCTAAATATTCTCCAAGTACTGCACTATTACACTTATATTGGCCTATTACTTGCCTTATCACCAACTGTGAATCCCCAAACACTTTTAAGTATGGAATTCTTAGACTTTTTGCCAATTCTAGGCCCATAATCAAGGCTTCATATTCTGCCTGATTATTTGACAACACCTGAGTTTCATCTAACTGGTAAGAGGACTGAAACACCTATCCTTAGGGTGACACCAACACCACTCCAGCACCAACACCTTCTTTATTCTTTGAGCCATCAAACATTAACTTTCATGGCTTTTTTTAAACTGAAAATACCTCATATAAATCTACTTCGACAGGGCTACATGGATGCTCAACCAAGAAATCTGCTAGTGCCTAACCTTTTATAGCTTTTTGAGGTATATACTTGAAGCAATATTCAATTAAGGCCAACAACCATTTTCCCTGTCTCCCTCTCAAAACTAGCCTAGATAACATATATTTTACTACATCAGTCTGAGCAATCACATTAATCTCTGTAAGTAACATATAATGCCTCAGTTTGATGACTGCAAAATACAAAGTTATGCATAACTTTTCTACAGAATTATACCTCGTTTCTCCTTCATTTAACTTTCTACTTAGGTAGTAAACAACTTGCTCACACCCTTCCTCATTATCCTGAGCCAATGGACACCCAATCTATTGCTCTCTTACTAATATATACAACTTTAAGGATTTTTCTTTAATGGGTGGCATTAGGGCTTGAGATTTAGACAAATAGTCCTTAATTGTATCAAATGCCCTTTAATGCTCATCTTCCCATCTAAAGTTTTTATCAGATCTCAATTTTAACAAAGCAGAAAAAACTAAACTCTTCTCAGTCAGATTAGCAATGAATCTCCTTAAAAAATTAATTTGCCCAAGGAAACTTTGCAACTCCTTATTAGATGGAGGTTGGGCAGCTTTAAAGCTTTAGACTTACTTATATCCACCTCTATCCCCTTCTGATGGACCAAAAAATTGAGGAAATCACCAGCATACACCCCAAAAACACACTTCAAAGGGTTCATTTTCGACTAATATTTCCTCATCCTCTGGAATACCTGTCGAAGATGTTCTAAATGCTCTTCAAACTCATCAGACTTGATTGCAACATCATCAATATGCACCTCCAAAAAATTTCTAATCAGATAATGAAAGATAAAGTTCATAGCCCTCTGATAGATAGCTTCTGCATTCTTAAGCCCAAAAGGCATCACCACCCACTCAAAGGTTCCTAAGGCCCTTAGGCACCTAAATGCAGCCTTGTGAGCATTATCTGGGTTGAGAAAGATCTGATTGTGGCCATCCATGAATGGTAGAATCTTATGCCTTGTAGCTGAATTTACTAACAAGTCTGCAATTGGCATGAGATACTCATCCTTAGATGTGACCAAATTCAAGTTCCTGAAATCAATACACACTCTAATCTTTCCATTCTTTTTAAGAACTGGAACTATATTTGACAGCCACTCCACATACCTGGCTATTCTGATAAAACCAGCCTTTAACAACCTTTTAATTTCATATTTTACCATGAGAGTGACCTCATTTGTCATTATTCTTGGAGGTTGTTTGTGTGGCACATAATTTGACTTTATTGGTAGTTTGTGTTCAACTAAGAACCTATCTAGTCCTGGCATCTCATTATAACTCCATGCAAAACAATCAGAATAATCTGAAACCAAGCCAACTAGCTTGACTTTACATTCATTAGGTAATAAAGCATTTACATAAATAGGCGTCTTACAAGCCTCATCTCCTAGGTTAAATTCCTCTAAATGCTCTTGCACATCAGCCTTGAGATCATCAAGTTTTGCAGGAGCTGCCTTTAGATTCTCATACTGCACCTCCTTATAATCTAGAGGGCTATCATCTATCACACATTGTGCCCAAAAACAGTGGGCCAACATACCACCTAACCTCCTTTCTAAGAAGAAATAAAAAAAGTCTAACAAAAGTACTTTTAATTACATCAGAATCACCACTCTCACTTTTCTTCATCTTTATTAGTAATGTCTTCAATCAGCACTTCATCTACAGGCTTGGTCTACAAGACACTTGGCCTGGCCACTTCTTGGCTCATCTGCCGAAACTCTCCCTCAACAAATTTTTGGAACTAATCATAAGTCAATCCAATTCCCTTGGATTTCAATTCTTTATTCTCTAGCACAACAGGGCTGAACTCTCCAGCATACAGCTTCCACATTGTGAACATCAGCCTTAAAGGGATTTGCTTCTACCCAGAACACCTCCATGCCTTGCCCCTCCTGACATTCTACAGTTAAGAAAATTAAAGCCTGATGAAAGGAATAAGGTACACAACCATTATAATGAATCCAATCCCTTCCCAGCAGCAGGATGTAATTTGAAGTGGAGTCAATCACAAAAAATGTTGCTCCCATAACTATGGCTCCCACTTGCAATTGCAAGGCAATTACGCACCTTGTATCAGATGATCCTCCTGAGAAATAACTGATAGATACATCAGAAAGGATTAAATCGTCAACAGTTTTACCAATCACACATAAAATTCTGGAGGGCAAAATATTTACAATAGCCTCATTATTAATTAACACCCTTGTCAAAGGACAACCATTCAAGTGTGCACTCATTTACAAAGGTCTCAGGTGCCTTACCAATTCTGACTTAGATGACTGGAGTACCACCTTCTTACCACTACCAGTTTTAACCACCTGAATGGATTTATCAACCTCCTCTTTAGACTCATTCATCTCCGTCATCATCACAGGAGGCTCTGACAAGTCTTCTATATCACCTTCCACTTGTTCTAACTGCCTAGGTTTTGCCTCAAACCTTTTTGGTAAAGCTAGAATCATATTACAATCAGTGTTTGCAGGCAAAGAACCAAACCTGATTGCATCTAACTTCTCACCAAAGTCCTCAGAACTTTCAGACTTTGTATCTTCCTTTGTGTCTTTTTGCTATCGACAGGAACCTCATCTGACCTGCCTGCCACCACAACATTCCCATCAGTCATTACACCATCCTTCTCAATCTCCTCATTAGACAGGAGTGCTTTAGATATCTCCTCCAGCTGCCTCCTAAAGAGAATCTTTTTAGGTATCTTATATACTACTTTCTCTGTTTTGCTTAACTCATCACACTCTTCCTTTTTCTTCTCTCTCTCTCCCAAATCAAATTGTTTTGATCATCTCTCTTTGGATTATCTCCTTCCTTTGTTGAAAACATAGCATGAAACTTTCTTTGCTCCCTTCTTACTTGAGTTCTAGTTGGACCCATAGGCTTCCACCTTGACAAAGGAAATTTTGAATGAATCACACCTTGCCAACCAGTCTGTGTAGGCACTGGTGGTTTCACCATCCTTGGTTGCACTAGGGAATAAGCCTATGAAAACCTCATCCCTTGGCCATAAAACTGCCCTAGCCTAAAAAACCTTTGACCTTGACCAATAAATGGCCTCTGAAATGGTCTTGGCATAAATGCTAACTTTTGAACATGACTAGGGCCACTAGATGGCCTCTGATCCTTAAACTGTCTCACTTTGATTTTGACCCCCTCTGCTCCATGAAGAGCAGGATACACAGGTTGCCATTTGAATAAGAATGGACCATCCTCCTCACCATATGACCTGTCAACAGGCCCAAAGATCCCAAGATCTGGCCCATCAAACAACAATTTCTCTCCATTGAAAATTTGAAGGTCACCCCCACCTAAGGTATTAAACCTCAGGCCATGATTCTTCACACTCTTTTTTAACTTGTCAGCCAAAATGGATTACAATTTTTCCTTCTCAATCCCACACCTTAAGTACACAAACTTGTCCTCGTCTACCACATTTTTTCCCTTCTCTTACTTCTCCTTATGGATCCTCTCCAAATCAAACAACAAAACAGTTGAATTTGGTGTCTTCCTTTTAATGCTAGCTGACACCACATGGATTAGAGCCATTTATGGAGAGGGATTACTATCCACTGCCATAACTCCTCTCTCTTTCTCTGCATATTTCAGCAACCCCTTTTGTATCAAGTCCTGCACATAATTTCTAAAAGTTACACAGTTGTTGGTAGAATGTCTAAAAGTATTATGCCATTTACAATACTCTTTTTCTACTCTATCTTGTTCTTTTGGAATTACATGTCCAGGAGACAATGTTAAAAAATTATTAGCCAATAGTTCATTAAAAATGGCATCAGCTTTAGACAAATCAAAGGAATACTATTTAAATGTGGGGTTTGCATTTCTTTTGACTAGCTGAGTTGCTGGCATGTTATTGGTTTGTCTACTTTCCTCAAAGTCTCACAAACCACTGGTATTTTTCCAACCACTTGAGCCACATCCATATCAATTTATGTTTCTACATCAATCTCTTGGAAATAAGTCCCATAAGAGTTTGCATTCCTATGTATCTCCTCTCTAAGTATTGATTTATATCTTGTTGCCCTAGATGACAACTCAAACAAGTCTCTAAACTCTATCCCTTCAAACTTCTTTCTTAACTCAAATTCCAGCCCATTTTGAGCCATTCTCACAATTTCAACCTCAGGCATATACATTCAACACCTGTTTTTTGCCCTTTTAAATCTGTCAATAAATTGTTCTACACTCTAAGAGAATTTCTGCTTCATTTTAGATAGATCAACTAAGGTTACTTCAGGCTCAGTCCTATAAAATTGGACATGAAATTGGTTCTCCATCTCCACCCAAGTGTGAACTGAATTCGTAGGTAAATTAATGAACCAGGTAAAAGGAGTCCTAGACAAAGAATGAGGAAATAACCTCATTTTAAGTATGTCATTATTTCCTACTTCTCCACACTGTAAAGTAAACCTCCCTATGTGTTCCATTGTTGACTGGTTTTCCTCACCATGAAATAAGGAAAACTCAGGTACTCTATAGTTCTTGGGAAAAGGTTCCTTATCTACCCATTGTGGGTATAGTTTCCTAAATCTAGGCCTTTTAGGCCTTCTCATCCATAGACCATAAAGGTCTTGAAAATTTTGGTTAATCTGATCCCTTTGAAAATTTCCTCCATCATTAAAAACATTTTGCCCCTCCATACCCATAGTTATGTTAAAAAGGTTTATGCTTGTCGATATGAAAAGGAGGTGCAGGACCTCTTGGCCTTGGGCCATCACCAAATGGTTCATGGTGCATGTTAGGCCTGTGCATTTCAAGATATGCACCCATGTTATAGCAATTCTGGTTTAGACCCGACTCATTTTGTATTCCGGACTCAGGTTTCATAGTTATGTATTGTTGTTCATGTCTTGCTTCCCTTGTACATCGGTAAATTTGGTTATTGGATTGTAGTGGTTGTATTTGGAACAAGTTGGTTGCTTGGTTTTCAAACTTTTGTTGTCCAAAATTTTACTCCTCCGTTCAAGCGGCACTTCTTGCGCTTGAACGGGCTTTGTGAACTCTCAATACTTTAGCAGGTCTGCAAAACTATTAGGAGAGTGTATTCTACGCTCGAGTGGTTCTTTTTACGCTTGAGCAGGCTCAGCTCGAGCGGTCTTTCTTGCGCTTGAGCATTGGTCTGTTGTCTGCAGAACTACTAGGAGTGTGCATTATGCGCTCGACCGGAACAACTTATTGTGTCTGACGCTTGAGCGTCACTTCTTGTGCTCGAGTGGACTGTGCGTATATCAGTTCGTGAAAGTGACTTTTTACATTACTTTTTCATATATTTTCTCTCAAAACCCTAAAGTGAGATCCTCTCTCTCCAAAACCTATTTTCTCTCTACATTTTCATCTAGATCTAATGGTTTCTCCACCCATGTGCCTTTGTTAAAAAGGTAGAGCACGCCATGGACTCTCTTTTCATCCGAACAAAAGTGGGTTTCGGTTCATTTAAGGTTTCTCCCCTCTCTTCTTGATCTCTAGCTTTGAGGTAGGGACTTTCTACACTCTTCTGTGAGTTTTAACTTAGTTATTTGTTGATGTGTAATAAATATTAGAACTTGGGGTGATTTTGAACAAACCTAGGATTTTGATTTAAAATCAAAAAAAGGCTTTCCAAATGTATGTATTAAAATGGTTATGAGAGTAGATGTGAGGTTATGTCATGATAAATTTGTAAATTTTGATACCCTGGATGGATTTTGGAAGAAAAGAGAGTTTGCTCTAAAATGTCTCAAATAATTATTTTGTATAAATAAATGAAATTAGTATTGAGAATGTGAAATTGGATAGATGTTTGTATAAATAGTGGAGTTGGATATGTATTACCTCTCACCTATGGAAATGTGGATAACTTATCTGTTTTGGAGATTGCATATCTATTTAGAAATATTTGTTTTGGGCAATCGGTGAAGGATAGCTATGATTGTTGTAGAAATCGTATGAGGATTAGGTTAATTGAAACTAATCTCTTATCCGTTGTCATTGAATATGATTATGTTTTAATACATTATAAATGTATGATGTACGGGAGAAGAAAGTGGATGTACTTCATGTTTGGGAGAAGAAAGGGGATAGACTCCATTGAATTAAGTTGGCCTATGTGTCCAGGATGAAAGTCCCGAAAACTGCGGGTATACATGGGTGCCGATTCCCACGGACAAAATATTCGTAAAATGGAAAATAGAAGTGCCTTTATAATGGTTGTGTTGGTTAGAAATCCATTGAGTTGTACCCTTAATTTGGTTGTTTGAACGAATTGGTGAATGACTCATGAATAAGATAAAATGGTGAATGACTCACAAATTGAAATAACATGAATTGAGATATAAAGCTTGGCATGACATGATTTTGCAAAAGAGTTATAAATGATTTTATCATGGGCGTTGAATCTGCTTCTCATACTTATATCTTTGTTAAGGTTTATATATTGTGTTAGATTGTTTCTATTAGGCTTTGGCTCACCCTATTTGGGAAAAACCATTTTCAGGTATCGGAGATATGCCTCCGCTAAGACAGTAGCTTGAAGGGATATGGAGCAAGAGCTTCTTTTTTTGTATTTATTTTGTATAGCCAAGGGCTTGATTGTATTGAGCTAGACTCATTTTTGTTGTAACCAAGCAGTGACTTGGAAAGATGTAAGCCTTTAGGGCATATGAATGTCTGTTTAGCTTTCATTCCTTTTTACTATTTGTAACACATGTTGTAGATTCAAGATGAGCTATTTATGAATGTATATCGCATGTGTCACCTTTTGTATATTAACTCTAATGAATGAAAGTACTTTGTTTCAATTTATTTTCGCTTATAAGATGGGTTATCATATTTATTTTGGGGCGTTACATATTCCCAAAATTATTTCCCTTTTGGTATCCATAACCCATATTAGGAATCTCTTTATTCCCAACATTTTGATTTTCAAACCCTTGATTATAATTTTCAAAAACCATATTATTTCTTGGCCTCATGTTAGGATAACCATTAAATTTTGTGTTAAACAAATCTCTGTTCTCCACACCCTTTCGACCATATAATGGGTTAGAAAAAACATTTGACCCATGTTACCCCCCAGGCCAATTTCCTTGAATTTTAACATTTGGGGTTTGAAATACCTCATGCATTCTTTCCTCTGTAGTTGGGTCCCAGTAAAAGGACATTGGCTCACCAACGGCAACAGACTAGTGTAGCATACTAGTTGGTGGCAACATGTATGTTCTTGAAGACACCTTATGTGCTTTTACTTCACTCTGGCTTACATACTCCATTGATGGAGCTTTCAACACACTCCTCACTTCTCCCAGAAGGATTTGTTTCTCCTCCAATGACTGGTTTGCCAGTGCATCTCTTATCTGAGCCACCAAGACCCCTGTTGAAATTTTGGCATAGTCACTTGCCTAGCCTTCTGTACTCACTGCTTGGCGACTCACTTGGCCTTTCTGGGCCACTACCTGGCCTACATGTTGAGCACCACCATCATCAGCCAAGACCAAATCTTGGTCCACTTTTTCTTCCTTAAACTTAGCAAGCCTTTTCTCAACATGCTTATCAACATGTTTTTTTGCCTTCACCATTTTTTCTCCAAATTATGCAAGAAGCTCCCACTAGGCGTACCAAAAATTGTTAGAAAAAATTATGCTAGGTCCAAATCAACAGCAACCAAACAATAATTTAAACTGAACAACTTAAACAAGAATAATCAAGCAACTATGGTTTTAGTTCTAATGCCTCAAAAGAATGAGGACTTCTTAGATCAATGGCAGCAAAGCAAACAAGAAAAAAGAGCACACTTGCTTTATCAACTAAAAGTAACAAGGTAGATTGAACAAAAAGAAAACAACTTCAAATTATTGTATCAGCGGATGGTAACAAGGTAGATTAAACAAACAAAAGCAACTTCAAACTAAAATCACTCGTGCTCATTCAATAAGTACAAATTACAGTAGAAGAAACTACTCCTAAGTTACTCCTCAGTTACAATCTGGACTACTCCTAAGTCTAAAAGCTAAGTAGTTATGTTGTTGTGGATGTCCCTTTCTCTCTGCAAACTTCTGGCCTTTATACTTCTTCCTTGCCATGCCCCTATGATCCCCTCAATTTGCAACTGCTGATATGTAACTACTGCAACTGCTTCTAGACTTCTAAGCTGTCAAACCTTTTTAATCCTCTATTTCTTCGTGTCGAACTTCACTTCCTTTAAGTTAACATGTGACCTTAATTCCTTCCAACCTTCCCTCGACAGAGAAAAATCCCTACCTTGTCCATACTTCCTCTTGAAGGGCTGCCCATTAAACCTGTGATCACTGTTAGTAACTGCTCTGTCATTCCCAGTCAACGTATATACAAAAATCAACTTCCAACTGCTGGCCCTAGTCTTCTGATGCTAAACATCCACTCCAGACTTGGCCACGTGTCCTCCACTAACTGGATTACCTGTCGACAAGGCTTAGCAAAAAATAGGTGCAAACAGTATCATAACTAATAACATAATATGTCATTATGAAATACACAAAGATCATAACCAAAGATGTCAAAAAGGGTGTACACCATAGAATTTTCCAAAAATGGAACATAGAGAATGATACTGATGGGCACCCAAGGGGGCCCAACTCACGGCCCAGGTGTTAAAGCCCAATAAGTCTAGTAACTTTGAGAACCAAATGTTGGCCCAGGACCAATAGCATTCAAACACTTGTCAGGTAGGGAATTAACCACGTGAGTAGACAAAGATCCTGCAAAGTTATTGCACCCACACATCAACCATTTAATGAGACCACTGTAGCATTAAATGCAGCTAGACCCCTTACGCCGGAATATGCAGAATCACCATGAACGATGTTAACTAGGCCATAGACTTTCAGCCAACAAGACAGCTTAGAATAGACAAGAAAATGATAAGTAGGGATATAAGGAAGCCTTGGAGATACATTAGAGGTCAAGTTCTCATCCCCTTCCCTTCCCTTCCCTTCTCTCTCTCTTTCTCTCTCTTTAAAGTCATATACCATAACCTAACTTGATCGTCAAAGCGTCCATCGGGGATGATCTCCCCCTCTGGACCTTTTTGCAGGCACCCTTTGCAGACATCAAGGTTAGTAGACTTCAGCCAGACTGAGCATACAGACCTCAACCAGACTGAGCATACAGACCTTAGCCAGACTGAGCATATAGACCTCAGCCAGACTGAGTGTGAAGACCTCAGCCAGACTGAGTTCTATCAAGCCTCAGCCAGACTGAGCATGCAAACCTCAGCCAGACTAAGTGAGAAGACCTCAACCAAACTAAGTTCTATCAAGCCTTAGCCAAACTGAGCATGCAAACCTCAGCCAGACTGAGTTCTATCAAGCCTCAGCCAAACTAAGCATGCAAACCTCAACCAGACTGAGCATGCAGGCCTCAGCCAAACTGAGTTCTATCAAGCCTCAACTAGACTGAGCATGCATGTCTCAGCCTGACTGACGACTGAGTGAGAAAACCTCAGCCAGAGTGAGTTCTGTCAAGTCTCAGCCAGATTGAGCATTTGCACAAGTCCATTTTTCAGCTAGTTGCATGTTTTACTAATCCAATTTCAAGTCAAAACCCCTGTCACCTTTCTTTACTAAAATACAAATTCACAGTGTTCACAATCTTTCCTTATATTATCACCTGGTTCATTACTATTGCATGCACAGATTTATTTTAAACCAGGTAAGTTTTTACACACAGAAACAATTCACTAATGCACCACCAGGATTACAAGGCCAATTTTTATAAATTAAACTTCTTACAAACTATATATTTTGATAAATACAACTTAAATCTTTACACACACAACGTAAAGTAAAACAAAACATAACAGCTTAAACCTAGTCTTCATTCTGCCCCCCTTCATCTTCTTCACTGGACGCTAAGTCTTCCTCCTCCACACCCTCATCCAATAGGGTCTGGGCAATATCCCCTCTCCCGGCTTCACGAGGTTAAAGTCGACCTCTGGGAAGAGCTCTTGCGCCCTGTACTTGAAACTCGTCCAACCACTATCCCAGTACACGTTCATCTCGTGCTTATAGTAGTCAAACCGCTGAAAGCTCTGGATTACCTCTTCTTTTGTCTGCCCCTCCACCAGCTCAGCAGCAACCACGTTGGACGGCCCAACACCACTTTCTCATTCTCTGGCCAAGTTCCTCGCCACGGTTGCATCAATGGCCATTTGAAACTCAGGAGATAACTTGAACTGTTCCACTACAGTAGTGCACAGGTCTGTATAAGCAACCTTTTCAGACGCCATCCTCCTGGCTAACTCTGCTATCCTGGTCCTTTCTTCCTTCATGCCTCTCTCCAACTCAGCGATTTGTGCCTCTGTTTTCTCCTTATGTTTCGAGGCCTGATCGTGCAGGTCTTCATAATTCATGAGGGCCTCCTTCAATCTCTCATTGGCAGTGGTGCAGGCTCGTTGGGCCTCCTTCGTCCTCTTTCGCTCGCTCGCCAGCTCGAACTCTAGCAACACCGCCTTGTGACGCACCACTTCAAGCTCAGCCTTGACGACTGCCAGTTCAGCAGCAACCTCTGTCTAGCTTATCCTGGTGCGATCAGCCAAATAGCTCTGCACCACTGCCAATACCTCCATCTTGTTCGTCTTCTTAGTGTAGATCAGACCTTTAGCACAGGCGCTTCGCGCTGCCTTCCTCCAACCAGCCGTCTCCACCTTTACACTCTGCAATTGCGTCCGCATCTCTTCCAACTGGGCTTAAGTGGCTCCGCTTCTACCTTCGCCCCCACTGCCTTGCCCAATAGAGCAGCCGCTAGAGTCGCTACCTCCATCTACGCTGAGTAGAGCCCTCTCATAAGGTCAACCTCTGCAAATTGTGTAACACCCCACATGGCCGCGTCCTCAATGCTCTCCAACAGATGGTCTGCACTAGCCCTGGCCTCCTGTTGTACCTTAGAGGGGTCGCCACCATCCATCACCAAGTGGCCAGCCACCGTATTCACATGATAAGTGGCAATCCCCAACGACCCCACAATGGTGCCCCTCTCTAGTTCGCTCGCCTGCTCCTTCTCAAACTTTCGGTTAATAAGAAAGTCTGTTGGGGGTAAGTCCATAGCAGACAGGCTTGCCGATCGGTTCCCTCTTACTCTCCCTTCCTCATCTACACTTGGCACCCACTCTCTTACAACCTCTGGGGGCATCTCGACTACTCATTCTTTTATCTTCTTCCCCATGGGCCCTTCTTCCCCACCCTCCCCAGTCACTTTCCTTTTCTTCTTCTTCTTCTTCTTCTTCTTCTTCTTCTTCTTCTTCTTCTTCTTTAACACCTCCTCCACCTCCTTCTTGCTTCTCTCCTTCAGCGGATCCGCTAGTGCTTTCAAGGGCACAAAGTCCGTTAAGTCCTTCTCTCCCAAAGGTTTTGGTTGTGGTCAGACCGACCTCTTCACGACTAGCTTCGGTGCTGGGCCTAATTGTTTCTCCTTATATTTTTTGGTCTCCGCAAAAATGCGCTTGTCTTCCGCCTCTTGCGACCTCCTTCTTGCCTCCACCTCCTCTAGAGCTAGATCTCCTTCCGTCGGCTCAGGCCCCAGATTCAGGGCAACTAAGGCTGAGGGCTGGACAAGGTCGTCCATTTCAGTCCCTCATTTTCCCTCCACTCTTTCACATGTTTGACCCTCCTCTCTGTCGCGGCATCCAACTTAGGTTCCAACAACTTGGTGGGAACTTTCCAAATCGTGCGCACTTCCCTCCCACAATTTGTCGACACAAAAAACCACTTTGGCCTCCATCCCTTTACTAATGAAGGAAATCCCACCACCAACCCCCTCCCGCTATCGCTTGTAGAGTCATCAAAGTCTCATGTTGCCCCAAGGCCTTGTAGCATGAAACAAAACTCATCCACCGTCATCGTTTCTCCCTTGGTTGCCCTCGGCCACGCGATCGCGCAAGCAAATAGGATCTTCCATGCATTCGACATTAGTTGCCCTGGCACCACTTCTAGGCAGTTCAATACATCAACCACTAGTAGGGGTAATGACAACCTCAGGCCCCCGTGTAGCGCCTCTTCGTACAGCACAAACTCCATTGGCCACGCATCAAATGCTTTCTCCTTCGCCAAGGGCACCCTCAACTGTATATCCATTGGAATCTGGTATCTGCTACGCAACTCCTCTAGATCCTCCGCCGTTAGCATGGACTTGTCAGCTTTGGTGTGCCAGTGGTCAGGCGCCACTTGACTAATTGGCTGGACCACCGAAATCATTGTCGATGGAAGGGATCGCGTTGGTCGCTCCGTTCCCCTCTCCACCCCGTACTGTTCCGCTAGTGCTACCCCATCATTTTCCTCTAATGCATCCGACGCCATCACTGGCGCTTTATTTTGTGTCATTCCTTTTACGTTCCTGAATATTGTTTCCGTAGCAGGGGCGAGGAAGTTCGCAATATGGTAGAGCAGAGAATCACCCTAGACGAACGCGGTAAAGTCTGGGATGTGTTGGTTCCTCTCAATAAGGTATGAAAATTGCACAACTCTAAAAGCCCAAGGTTTTCTTATCTTCCAAGGATCGCGGTTAAAATTCGCCAGTTTGAAAATTCATGTAGTACAAATCCCCGCCTTTTCCGCCTCCCCCGCCACCAACCTTTTCAGCTCCAACAAATGATTCATATCTCTCACTAGTGGCCTACATTTTTCCATATGTACGGCCATGATACCTCCCTCCTTCTACTCATTCTTTTTCCTCTACCCCGTCTTTTTCACTTCAAATCATTACATGCTTACTCGCCCTTCGAGCCTCGTGCGCTGCCAAAGCCTTTATGGCCACCTTTGCGGTCAGCCTTCCTCATGGTTGGTCATCCCGCTCAGCTACCTTCGCGTTTAGTCATCCCACACGGCCACCTTCGCAGTCGGTCATCCCGCTCGGCCACCTTCGCGCTCGCCCTTTCCCACGGTCGATCATCTCGTTTGGCCACCTTCGCGGTCGATCCTCCTCATCGTTGGTCATCCCGCTTGGTCACCTTCACGGTTTCCGTCCTGGCAGTCGGCCCCTCTCCTGGGGCTTCCGCTCCCCTTCCGTCCCAACCCTGCCTCTTACCGAGCTTGGAAGACTACCTACACATTTCCTATTCCCTTCATTGGACTAAAGCTGCACTTGGAAATGAGGGACTACTAATACTGATGGGCATCCAAAGGGACCCAGCCCATGGCTCAGGGCCTAGCTCACGGCTCAGGTGTTAAAACCCAGTAAGCCTAATAACTTTAAGAAGCCAATTGTCACGACCCAAACCCGTCCCTATGAGTTTAGCATCGTAATCGGCCAGTAACCTGTGATTACCAAAGGCCTGCTTCACAACAATGACAATAATACAGTATGAAGGGGCTAGTAAAAGCCAATCAAAATGTAAGTACATCGTCTAATGAGCTGTGAGGACCTGAATGGAAAATAAACTTTAATATACTTAGTTATAAACACATATATACAAGCCAAAACAAAAGTTAGAGATTTAAATCCCATGATCAAAAACAATAATAACAAAAGTCATAAAACATTCATTGACTCCAAATAACATTCAAAAATGGTGGATTTAGATCACCCAAAAAACCTTGACGTTAACAGTTCAGAACCTCGCAGTGAGGCACAATAGGTTGGCTTGACAAAACGGCATCAGGTTGACACCGCTAACTTTGCTCTGATGCCTGGCCATCTACATATATATAATAAACTATGAGCTAGAGCCCAGTGAATAACAAATGTGTAAAAGGGTTAAGAATGAATGTCTTTTTAGTAATTAAAACAGTCAATTGCATCTGTAAATCAGTTATTCAATCAATGCCTCATATTTCATGTCATATCAGTCGTTTGGAAATCATAGCAGTCATACATGGTACATCCCATAGCAGAACAGTACAGTAGGTCTTAAAAGACCAAACAGTCAATCGATGGCCATCAATACAGTAACAGTAGTTCCAAAGATTAGAACTGACAGAGATCTCTGTAACAGTAACAGTAATAGTAGCAGTAGCAGTAGCAATAGCAGTAACAGTCAGTTGCTATGGATGTTATGAGTACAGTTCATAAAATAGGACAAACATTCATTCAGTAAACAATATCATTTCAGAAAGCAATACAGTTAATCATTCAGAAAATAATTATAATTAAACATAGCTTTACAACATTGTTACTCACAGTGGGCTCCCTGAAACACATGCTAAAATGCACTAAGGATGCAGCGTCTGACCTAAACAAACAAATTCAAGCACAACAACTTAATTACATTCATATCGTTAGCCAATTCTATCTAATTCAGTTGTTACTTATTCAATAACCAATCATCTTTACTCGTTTAGCTCTAAATTTTCATTCGTTCATTCTACTGCACTCATGAGATGTAAATGCACATGAAAACACTTTAAAACTATGCAAATGGAGGCCCAAAAGGTGAAAAAGATGAGCAGAAACAAAACCAAACCTGCCCAAAAGGGCCGCACGTGCAGGGGTCCCAGCCGCACGTGCGGTGACCACCACCGCACCTACTTCCGCAAGTGCAATTTAAGCAGCATACTCACCCACACAACCCTGTTTTCCGCAAGTGCAGGGCTCCAAGCTGCACATGTGGCGATGCTACACAATCAATCTGAAAACTACTCTATTTAGGAACCTCAATCACTGTGTATTCTAACTTTAATGCCACGAATTTCTAGACCAAAAACTCATACCTTCATGGAGGGTTAACATGTTTATCTTTAAGTAAAATCCATGACCACAAATTAAGCCCCAAAATTGTGATGAAGAAAGTAAACTTCCAATTGATTATGTAATTGTATAAAATATGTAAGTATGAGCTTTACTCCTCAAAAATTCATGGAGTTTCCTTCTCATTTGAAGAACCATACAAGAATTTAAAGGTGTGACAACAACTTCCATGAAAATCATGCCATGCATGTTAAGTTTTAAGAATCAAGTTATCCAATCTTTCAATTTTATGATCATATATTCTCAACTCCAATTTCACTTCAAATATTAAAATGTATAATCAAGAAACTTGCAAATCTTGAGCCCAACTCTTAACTCCCATGGAGTTTCTCTTCAAGTTGAAAATATACAAGCAATTGAATGTATGATCATGAGTGTTCAAAAATTATGCCATGCATGTATTAATTTTCCACTTAATTCTACAAATCTTACATTCAAATTTATATTCTTCTTAAATGATCTTGAATTCCCATAATATACATATGATTCTACAAATAGGTGACATACAAGGGAAGAACTCTTACCTAGATGTTAAAGAATTGAGTTATCTACAATGAATTTCCACTTCTCCTTTAATTTTCTTCTTCTTCTTGGTGTTCTTGATGAACTCGCATATTCTCTTTCTCTCTCTCCCTCTCTCTCTCTCTCTATACGTGTATTGTTTGGATTCAACAATAACCACTACATTCCCCTTTTTCCTATCAGATGAATGAGTAATTCCAATATAATAATAATTTATTTCCTTTTCAATTTGATGAGTATAGTTAAGGCTTATTTAATCTCTAATTAACCTTAAGCATTGATAAATTATAGATTTAATCAATTAAATCAAATTCACTCAAATGAAATTGAGCCTTATCATATTATGATATTAAGTACACTAGATTAAATTATAGTAATGTGAATTAGGCTCTAATTCCTCTCCAATTTCTTAATTCAAACTTGTTAAAATTAGCGAATCAAACAGGTTTATTTCGTCTCTTCACATATCTATTCACAATAACACTTCAATACAAGTCAATGCATAAAACACATGGCATATAATTTACAATTAGCACATAATCACACAATTAACACTAAGTACATAATTAACTTCATTAATCTACTTAATGAAGGAGACGGCTGTCACACTAATGCTGGCTCTGGACCAATAGCATTCAAACACTTGTCAGGTAGGGAATTAACTACGTGAGTAGACAAAGATCTTGCAAAATTATTACACCCACACATCAACCATTTAATGAGCCACTGTAGTATTAAATGCAGCAAGATCCCTCACGCCGGAATATGCGGAATCACCATGAACTATGTTAACTAGGCCATAGACTTTCGGCCAACAACATAGCTTAAAATGGACAAGATAATGATGAGCAAGAGACATAAGGAAGCCTTGGAGATATGTTAGAGGTCAAGTTCTCATTCCCTCTCTCTCTCTCTCTCTCTCTCTTTAAAGTCCATATACCATAACCTAACTTGATCAGTCTGACCCATCCTCCATTGAAGTTATTGCATCATCAGAGAACATCATCAATAATAAGTTCAGAAGCTCTATACAACCAAAGCAATAGAACGAGAAAACTATATACAATTTACAATCTAAGATCATGATTATTCATAGTATGACCCCAAATCATGAATAGCTTGCATGTTGAAATGAAATATGTGGTAGGTCCTATTGGCCTCCAAATTCATATATAAATTTGAGATAATTCCAACCAAATCATCCTCATCTTTTGTAAAACTTGTTTCGCCATTTTGCTCTCTGAGAATGATTAGGATTTTTCTCAATTGGATATTTTTGTAATGCGAAAAAAAAAAAAAAAACAGATTTTTTCTCAAATTCTATTTTCTTTCTTTGCTTTTTGGTTGCGCTGTCCTTTTCCCTATTTTTTTTGGAAACAATCCCCTTTTTTGTCAATTTTTTCGGCTTAGTTTTGTTGTCTTTTTAGAGAAGCTGAGTGTGGATTGAAATGTTTGCTCCAAAGAGTGGACCACTTAGGGTTCAACTACAATATATGAAAGATATTTTCATGTATGATATCAAAAAGTAGTTTTCTAATAAGAAAGGGGCAGGTCACCGGAGTCACCGGTCTTACCAGTGTTGTGATGTGACTTCACACATTTATTTTATTTATTTATTTATTTATTTATTTTAACTAACAGCTAGTTTTTATAACTAACAGCTAGGATGAAAAAGTCATTTGGTGGTCGTGGTGTAGTCACTTGATATTTTAAACGTGTTGTGAGTAATAAAAAAGATAAAGTCTATAATTTTGTTTTAGATGATTGAAAATAACAGGCACATGGTGATTTGTGATTGGCAAGAGATATTTACGTAGTGCTCTTTAATTAGGAAATAATCTTTCAATAGTATGATGTTTATACAATGTTTCACATGAAATTATTTATATAAAAAAATTAGATAAATCTTTTTTAAATTTAAAAAGTATATTAATAAGTACCGTAAAATTTAACATAATTTTATTAAACTTTTTTCAAAATTTATTAATTTAAATAAAATTTAGCTAATATCTCAACAGTATTTTGTTAGTTACATGAATAAAAAAAAATGATGTTATTTATTTAATATTGGAATATATACAGTATATTTGTATTTATCTTGTGTTTTTAAAAAAAAATAATTGTAATACACTTTCTTTTTCTGATATGCACTATATGTGTGATTATGAACTTTGTGATCTTTGATTATAACTCGTTGTGTTATTGATTATGAATATAATTATATCAAATTTATAAGATTAATTGTATTTATCAGTAAATTAAGTCGCAACAAATGGTAATTAGAGTCATATTAGTAAACTTCTTTATTAGGGGTGAGCATGATTTAATTTGGTTTGTTTAAGAATAAACTAATGACCAAATGATTACTTACAGATTTTTAAAATTTAGAATGAAACTATAAAAATCTTAAAACCAAATCAAACTAAAGAAATAATTTTATAACATAATCACAAAATATTACTCATAACTTACTCAAACATTAAACAATGTGCTATCATTTCACTAGAGTTTACTTATTATTCAATAAGTTTCCACTTACTATTTTATTACACTTCACTTACTAGTCAATTTTAGTTTCACTTATTACTTAATGAGTTTCCACTTACTACTTCAATAGACTCTATTATCTACTCAATTTTGGTTTCACTTACTACTCAATGAGCTTCCATTTACTATTTCATTACTTAAATTAAACCCTACTTAATAAGACTCCACTTATTACTGTTGATACTCTACTTACTATTCGTTAATTGTTTACTTACTACTCCATCAAACATGACTTAGGCCTCGTTTGGCAAGAGGCTATTTTAGCCAAAAAGTCAAAAAGTTACTAAAAAAACCAAAAAGCCAATAACCCATACCAAAAAGTCAAAGATTCCCTTTTCTCTCTACTTTTTGCACATCTTTTCGTAAAAAGTCAAAAAGTCATCCCAAACATACTAGTTTTTTTTACATCACATTTTAACCAAATAGCCAAAAAGTTACTAAATTAGCCTGTTCCCAAACGATGCCTTATTATCCAATTAAACACTGCTTATTACTCAATGAGACTCAACTTATTACACAATTAAACTCCGCTTCACTACTGCTTAATACCACTCAATTGGACTTGGTTTATAGTTCATTTAAATCCCACTTACTACTCATATTAAATCCCATTTAGTTGTATCATATTAAATCCCACTTACTATTCAATGAGAGACTTCACTTACTAATCAATCAAATTTCACTTATTACTCAATTAAGGGGTTGTTTGGAATGTCCTAAATAAGTGCACTTTTTGACTTTTTAGACTAAAAAGTTGAGGAAAAAAAGATGGTTGTTTGGGATAACTTTTTAGCTTTTACGAAAAAATGTGTATTAAAAAATTGTATAAATTAGTGTATAGGAGAAGCTTAGGATAGAATAGGCAGTATAGTGGATGTCCTAGCTAGCAGCGTGTGTAGAGCAGCGTATAAGAGATGGTTGCCTCCTTTTGGGGCATTGAATTAGACGGTGTTGTTCGGCCCGTGGGGGCCCACCACGGATCCCATTTTGCTAATTGAAACCTTGAATGTGTAGAACTCGTCGAGTATTATATGTTTGTAAAAAATCACGCTGATCGGATATCGATAGCTATTTGATCGAATTAGTTTTTTTGTCACCCATTAACTATAACACTATCCATTTTTTATACAAAACTGATTTGATCATGTAGTTAGTGATATCCGATCAACGTGATTTTTTACAAACATATATTACTCGACGATTTCTACACATTGCACGATTCAGATTATCAAAATGAGACCCGTGATGGGCCCCCACGAGCCGAACAACACCGTCTTGTTTGTTTCTCTGCCTGTTCCCTTTGTACAAACGGTGGGCATCCCTTTGTACTTTTTTTTTGTAAAATTATTTTTTTTATATTTTTTTTTGTAAATAGTGATAACTTTTTAACTTTTTTAGTAATTTTTTGGCTTTTTTAAGGTATGCCAAACCAGCCCTAAATATATGGCTTACTACTTCATAAGACATTATTTAATTGGACTTGACTTATTATTTAATTAAATTTCACTTACTACTCAATGAAACTCTACTTAGCCTCCGTTTGGGAAGTGGGTTGGCTTTTTGGCTTTTT
>JAPPVO010003785.1:0-16600 GCA_030407325.1 Camellia japonica | reverse complement strand
ATGAATTGATAAAGGAAGCTCAATCAACTAAAACATGATCATAAACCACACAAGCAATGATATAATGATGTAAATATCAGGAGCATGCAAGAATGCAAAGCACCACGCAAAACAACTAAAGCCAATCTTCCTTACCAAACAAATCAAAGTGATCATGCGAACAAACTTTTGTAACAATAAACCAAACTCCCCCTCACTAAAAACAACCACACACACTGAAAACAGTGAACAAGAAGAAAAATGACAAAAAATAATATGGTGGAGCAAGCAAGGAATTTCAGATTTGTACCTTGAAACACACAAGATTATCCAAGAAGCACAATTACTTGAAAACACAATGTGCACAGCCTCTAGAAAATTCCTCATAAAAGAAAGTGATGCATTATGTGAAAAGCATAGATCCCATGATAAAGGTGTGTTTGTGACTCTTGGAGTTCGACAAACACAAGATTCAATCCTAGTAGTGATATGAAAGCTGGACCTCCGACAAGAGAATCTAAGCACAACTAAGGAAAGTCAAACCATTAGGAATCACGGGGTATTTGGTGAGTAAAGGCGGAGGCTCCTCCTCAATCAATGAATCTTTTTCTTTTCTTTTTTTTCACATTTTTTTCTCTTTTCTTTCTTTTGCACATTTTATTTTC
The DNA here is from genome assembly GCA_030407325.1 of Camellia japonica. Lineage (NCBI taxonomy): Eukaryota > Viridiplantae > Streptophyta > Magnoliopsida > Ericales > Theaceae > Camellia > Camellia japonica. The sequence continues at coordinate 15,956 of JAPPVO010003785.1, read as the reverse complement.
TTTCTTTCTTCTTTCTTGTGCACATTTTTTTTCTTTCTTTTGCACACTCATCGGCGGCTGACACGCTCAAGAGTATGGAAACCGAACCAGAGAAGCATGGATATATTAAGGATGGCCTGGTTGGTGACTCTGAGGTAGCCTTTTCCTCATGTCTGGACTACAAAGAATAGAGGGAAAAACCATGGAGATGCAAAAAGATGGAAGGTGGTTAAGAGACTCAACATCACCCATGATATGCTAGTATAGGTCAATTCCTCTAGAAAAGCAAAAGATACAATGAGAGAAGTCCATAAAAAAATAATCACTAGGTCGGAAGACTCCGATATTTGCTAATCCAAGAGTGTGTACAGAATGAGACATACTAATCAAAGAACACACACTTCAAAATGAGTAATGACCACAGAAAGCACACACATATTAACATGTAATGGATATTCTCATTCAATTCCAATATGCACCAAGGACATCTCAAAAAATTTCAAGCTTGCAAAACCATACTAAGAAAATCTTTTTGGGTTTTTTTTTTTTTTTCCATTCTTTTTTCAATAAAGCAAGACAAAAAAACAAACATTCACACATTTTTTTTATTAAAAAAAAAAACTAAAACAAATAAACAAAAACCCAAAAATAAATAAACAAATTAATACAAGTCAAGTTTTCTCACCCAAACCTTTTTGGTTTTAACAAAATCAGGTCTAGCGGTCTTGGTAAATGTCATGGTGTTGTGAACACCCTCATGAATCTTGGTATTCCGCCTAGACAAGTAAGGTTGTCTCCTAATCCAAAAAGTATTCGAATTTCTACCCTTTTGAGACATTCTCCCATGCAATTTATAACAAAAAGGGCGAATATGGCCATGCATACCACAATGATGACAAATAAAAAACAGGGTGTACAGAGTGTACCTTCTTTTCTTTATACATGGCATGAGTTTCCTGTGTCTCATTCCTCTCTGTCTCACAAGTCAAAGCAGTTTTGCACAAAGAACTTGTTGATCATCAACTATCTTGATGGCATTGATCCTAGCCTCGGAAATCTCCTCCTTAAGTTTGACATTCTCACATTCACATGCTTTGAGTTTCTTTGTGAGTTTGTCATTCAATTTGAATAAATTAAGAGATTCCTTATACAGCTTTTCATAGGCTTGCTCAAGCTCTTCATGATCACTCTCCGAGGATTCATCATCAGTAGTATTCTCAACTGACCTTTTCGGAGACTCTGTTTGTCCTTCAGTTTCGGAAGCCACCATGAAAGCAAGGAATTGCTTATGTCCCTCTTCACCTTGATCTTTATCGTCACTTTCGTCTTCATCAGATTCTGATTCATCATCCCAAGTGATGGCGAGGGCTTTCTTCTTCCTCAAATGAGTGGGGCATTCTAAAGCAAAGTGGCCAAATCCTTGGCATTCATAGCATTGGACGCTTTCAGAGTTCCCTTGCATCTTTCCTTTCTCCTTCTTGGCTATAGAATTAATTTTGACTTTATCTTTGCCTTTGGATTTATGGGTATGAGTAGATTCCAAAAGATTAGGATTTTTATTCAAAAAAGATTTTTTAAATTGTTTAACAAAAGCAACCATAATCTTGGAATCTATCTCACAATCCTCATCAGAATCCTCAACCACTTTATGATCACTACTAAAAGCAAGATCTTTTTGTTTCTTTTTGAAATTTCTATGTGTCTCATAAGTTTGAAGATTTCCAACCAACTGATCCAGCTTGAGGTTGTCAACATCTTGAGCCTCCTCAATAGCCATAACTTTTGGTTGGAACCGATCGGGCAAGGATCTCAAAATTTTTCCCACAACTTTGGATTCTGGTATTTTTTCACCTAAATTGAAGCTGGAATTTACAATGTCACTCAACTTCGCATAAAATTCATCAAAGGTCTCACTATCTTTCATAGAAAGGTTTTCGAAACTAGATGTGAGCCTTTGAAGTTTTGATCGTTTAACAGAAGGAGTGCCCTCATGAATAGTTTGTAAGATATCCCAAGCCTCTTTTGCGACTTCACAATTACAAATCTGACTAAACTCTTCAGGTGTGACAGTGCAAAAGAGAGAATTGATAGCTTTACTATTCCAGCTACTATTTTGGTAATCAGTTGTGTCCCACTTATCAATTGGTTTGGGGAAAGTTACTCCATCAACAGTAATTGTTGGTTCAGTCCACCCATTCATGACGGATTGCCAAACTTTTTCATCAATAGATTTTAAAAAAGATCTCATCCGAGCTTTCCAAAAAGAATAATTGGATCCGTCAAGTAGGGGTGGTCGAACCATAGAATTTCCCTCACAAATTGAATCCATTATCACAAATCAATCAAGATCTCGTTCTAAAAGAATTTTTTTTTAAAAAAAAATAGAGCTTTCTACAAGAAAATTTTTTTATAAAAAAAATAGAACGACCCGCTCTGATACCAATTGAAAAATCTAGAAACCCTAGATGTTGATATGTGATTATGTATCAATAATAAGCAAAATATAACAATCCCAATCAAACAATCAAGAGAAAGAGACACAAAGATTTTACGTGGAAAAACCACAATTGGACACCTTCCAATTGTGATAAAAAAAACCACGGGCAACAGCCACAAGAACAATCCACTAAGAAGATATAAAGGAATTACACAGGTATCACTCTCAATTATCTAGCCATAACGCCTAATTGAACCAACCTCTATGTGCCTCTTCCAACCCCATCTTCAGCACGGAATTGTCTTTCTGATGAGCCACTCCGGATTCCACCAAAGCTTCAGGCTCGAATTCTTCAGAATTCACAACTGAAGAATAACTCTCTCTTTTGTGTATAACAAACAAACCTTTGATGTACTCTCTTTAAACCATGAGTTGAATACTCAATAAAACATCAAAGAAAAAATAACAAAATATCCCCAGATATAAACCTTTAAGAACCAAAAAAGAAGATCTGGAGGACTTCAATCAATTTCTTAGTTTTGGGAGAAAACCAAGTATTTATAGAGAACCAAAAGTAATCCTAGATTGGGAAGAAAACAAACTCCTTGAGAAATCCGGATTCTGAGGCTCGCTCGAGCGAAGCTTTCCTGGCTCGAGCGACGGATCCTTGGCTCGAGCGACGGATCACTGCTTTTAGGTTTTTGTGTAGACGCAATCCTTCGCTCGAGCGAGCATTCCTTGGCTCGAGCGAGAAAGCCTTAGCTCGAGCGAGCACTCCTTGGCTCGAGCGAGCAACGACGGATATGCAATTTTGAATGCAATTTTGCGTTTTGCTTCGGCCACGAGCTGACCGGGCAGCTCGACCCCCGTAATAATCAGCGAAGTGGCAATCTTGAAAGCATTAACATCACAAACTTCTCTGCATGGCTCGATTCGGATTTGGATTCGCATCTAATAAACTCATAGCCTCACTGAAATAAAAAGTGCGAAAATAAATACATCTGAAAGGAGTTTTGTCAAACGGGGTTGCCAAGAATAAAAACCTAACAGAAGTTGAGAGGTCAAAAGTCAAGTTTGGCATCTCAGTAGAAAGAAAGAGAGGATGTGGTTACAAAAGTCTAGAATGTCATGGGCACAAAATGGTGATAAAAATACTAGACTATTTCACTTGATGGCAAGCAACAGGCAGAGGAAGAATTTATTGGATTCAGTTAAGGCAAATGGTGCTGTGGTGGAAGATCCCAGTTTGGTGAAACAAGTAGTGGAGGATTATTTTACAAGAGTGTTTGCCGAAAGTTGGAAGTACAGGCCTAAGTTGGATGGTCCTTTTATGTCTATTAGCATTGTTGATTCTCAGGAAGTGATGGAGGCTGATTTTAGTGAAGCAGAAATCTGGGCAGCCATCCAAGATTGTGATGGAAACAAGGCGCCTGGGCCTGACAGTTTTAATCTGTATTACATTCAAAAGTGCTGGTCTATAATGAAAGGAGAGTTTATTCAGTTGTTCCAAGAGTTTCATCGTAATGGGAAGTTGGCTAAAGGGGTAAATAGCTCTTTCATCACTTTGATTCCTAAAAAGAAGAACCCTTTAGACTTGAGTGAATATAGGCCTATTAGCTTGGTTAGCTCAATTTATAAAGTGCTGGCTAAAGTGCTATCTAGAAGATTAAGGCAAGTGCTCCCTAAAGTCATAGGAGAAGTTCAAACTGCTTTCCTTAGTGGCAGATGCATCCTTGATGGGGTTTTAATTGCAAATGAAGTTGTGGATTGGTGGAAAAAGTCCAAGAAAAAAGGAGTTATTCTTAAATTGGATTTTCAGAAGGCCTTTGATTCCGTTCACTGGGAATTTCTGCTCTCAATGATGAAAAATTTTGGGTTTGGTGAAAAATGGGTGGGCTGGATTAGGGCCTGCATTTCTACGTCAAGAATTTCAGTGCTTGTAAATGGATCACCCACAGCAGAATTCTCGCCTCAAAAGGGGTTAAGACAAGGCGACCCACTATCGCCTTTCCTGTTTAACATAGTGGCTGAAGGTCTAAATATTCTGTTGGTAAGAGCCAAAGAAAAGGGGCTGATCAGAGGAGCTTCAGTAGGTCATCAAGAACTGAAAATTTCTCATCTACAATTTGCAGATGATACTATTATCTTTTGTGAAGCCACAACGGAGGAAATCATTGTGCTTAAAAGAATTTTGAGGTGTTTTGAAGTCATGTCAGGTCTCAAGATTAATTTTCATAAAAGCATTGTTTGTGGAATTGGTGTGGAAGAGGAGGTACTTAAGGAGTTTGCTAAAAACCTCAATTGCCTGAGTCAGAAGTTACCTCTGTCATATCTTGGATTACCTCTAGGGGCCAATCCAAGGAAAAGAAGTACTTGACAACCAGTTGTGGAGAAGTTTAAAAAGAAGTTAGCATCTTGGAAGAGGAGATTCTTGTCCTTTGCAGGAAGATTGACCCTAATCAAGTCCGTACTGTCTAGTCTGCCCGTGTATTTTCTATCCATCTTTAAAATGCCGGTGGGTGTTGCAAAAACTGTTCAAAGGATTCAATCTAACTTCTTGTGGGGAGGTTCCGAAACCCAACGGAAAATACACTTAGTTAAATGGAAGGAGGTGTGCAAAAGTAAAGCCCAAGAGGGTTTGGGTGTGAGAAGTCTCAGTGATGTTAATGTGTGTTTATTAATAAAATGGTGGTGGAGGTATGGTCGAGAGCATCAGTCATTATGGAAAATGGTGGTATGTAGCAGATATGGTGGTTTGGGAGGCAGGTGGAATCCAGAACCAGTGTCAAATGCAATGGTATCTACAATATGGAAAGATATTGCATCTTTAGCCTCATCAAACAGTGTTGTGACTGAATTTTACTCCCAAAATTTCAGGATTTTAATGGGAAATGGAGAGAGGATACATTTTTGGAAGGATAGGTGGTTCAATGATATAAGTCTTAGGGATGAGTTTCCTAGATTGTTTAGTTTATCAGTGGATAAGGAAGGTTCCCTATAGTTTTTCTATCAACGGAAAGGGCAGGGCAGTGATTGGAAGCTGGCATTTAGGAGATCACTCTTAGCTTGGGAGGAGGAGGAAGTTCAAAGGCTCTATGTCTTTTTATCTGAGGCTCTAAATTTAAATCCTATGACTGTGGATAACTGTTGGTGGAGGGCTAATAGCTCAGGAATGTTCTCTGTGGCTTTAGTATGGAAATGGTCGGAGTTAGCGAATGGATCCATGGTTAGCATTTCAAAGTTCTTATGGAGAAATGCTGCACCCCCAAAGGCTCAGTTCTTCAGTTGGTTAGCTTGGAAAGGGAGAATAAAAACCTCAGAATTTATGCATAGGATTGGAGCTCTACCTGTCAATGTCAGCTCCCTATGTGTGTTTTGCAAAGAAGAGGTAGAAACCATCAATCATGTGTTGCTTTTATGCCCTTTGGTTTGGCAATTATGGTCTGAGTTGGTTAATTGGTGGGAGGTTCAGTGGGTGACACCAGGTTCTGTGGAAGTTTTGCTCCAATGGTGGTCTGGTATGAAATTTAAAAAGAAGGAGTTCAATATATGGAAGGTTGTCCCGTTGGCCATGTTATGGTCCTTATGGAAACTTAGGAATGATTGCGTATTTAATAATGGCAATGTTGTGTTTGCACAGACGATGGAGCTCCTGAAAATTAGAATTGCACTATGGGTTAAGTCAAATGTCAAGGGAGTGAATTACTCAGTGCATGATATTGTGGCAAATTTGAAACAGGTGAGAGGTTGCCTGACATGAGGTTGCCTGACATAGGTCATTGTTTGCTCTGCTGCTGTTAATTGTTGGTCCGGTTGACTGCTTCTGCTGCATTGAAAAGGAGCCACTTTGTTGTAGCAAATATGCTGCTGCTGGTGGAGTTTGCTGTAAAGAAAGGTGTCTAAGATACAGGAAGGAGGCTGCTAAGAGGATGTATGTTATAGGTCTGCAGCTTAAGGTGTTGATCAGAGTCCCAAGGCAGCAGCAGAGTGGCTGTGCATCTGCTGCATTGGTGTATCTGCTGCTGTAAAAAAAGGTGTCTAAGGTGTTGATCAGAGTCTGCACTGGTGTATCTGCTGCATTGGTGTATCTGCTGCATTGAAGCTGCTGAATGAATTGGATGTGGTTGCAGGTGTGGATGGACTGCTGTAATCTGGGCTGCTCTGGTGTTGTGGTTCTATCTGCAGTAACAGATGGTCTGGGAGTCAAAACTGGGTGGATGCATGTTATAGGTCTGGAGCTTAAGGTGTTGACCATGCTGCATTGGTGTATCTATTTTCCATCATCAGTAAGGGTCCATTCCTTGGAGTCAAATCTGGGTTGCTTGAAGCTGCTGAATGAATTGGAGTGTTGTCTGGAGCTTAAGGTGTTGATTAGAGTCCCAAAGCAGCAGCAGAGTGTGTATCTGCTGCATTGGTGTATCTATTTTCCATCATCAGTAAGGGTCCATTCCTTGGAGTCAAAACTGGGTGGCTTGAAACTGCTGAATGAATTGGACTGTTGCTGGATGTGTGGTTGCAGGCATGGATGGACTGCTGTACTCCAGCCTGTATCTGATGCAGGATGCATTCTAAAGTCATGAGAATTATTCGTGCTTGCACCTTCCAAGTTGGATGTGATAGTCTTGAGGCTATTTGTTGTGGGAAATAGATCCAAAGTCATGAGAATTATCTGTGCATCCACCTTCCAAGTTGGGCATGCACCTTGCAGCAGCTTCTGTTCTGATGCAGTGGTGTTTTTGCTTCCTGTATTTCCTTTCTGTTTGTTCGGTTGGTTGCTCACCAACCTTGGTGGTGCTAGCAAATGATAGGTTGGGCTCCTTTGTGCCAACCTGGTTGGGATGATTGAGCTCAATGTGATGCTTTTGCGCTCACCTTTTCTTTATTGATGTTTTTTATCTTGCTCTTTGTACTATATTTTCATCAATAAAGCTTCTTCATTTTGCCGATAAAAAAAAAAGCAGGAGATACCAAAGGGTGAGCAATTTCGCTATGTATGTTCAATTATTAATAAGAATGGAATGAGGTTGAAGATGATACGACCCGTAGAATCAAAGTTGGCTCAAATAATGCTATCTCCACTTGAAGCAACCCTCTCCGTATGTGTCCAGGTTTCTTTAGTGGACTGGATAAAGTAACTGTGGTCCGAAATGTCGGGCTGTTGCAATTGTGTTAGTTCAATAGCGATCAATGACAGCATTTTGGCTTGAATGAACTTTACAAAGAGGCTTGAATGAACTTTACAAAGAGATTAAACAAATCAAAATCAAGAGTACATCGAAGAAACTGATCGAGTTAGCGAAACCCAAAATAGCATGGATGTAGTCGAACGTGCAGGCTGCAGTGGCCTCAAGTATCTGAACTGTAAACATTTGGCAATGGAGAAATGGAGAACTTTGATTGTCAAAGTGATGAAGCCATCATGAATCATCCTGCCACAATGCTGTATGATTGATCTGTACATTTGGATTTCAAATTGTCAATTAGGAGAAGATTAAAAATCATAAGATTGAAAACTAAAATGAGAAGGAAGACATGAGAATTATCACTTTTTATTTATTTATTGTGTTTCATTTTTTTTTTTTGGTTTTCTAGGAAACACAGGGTTAAATTTTATAGAAATGAGTCAAAAAGTAGATACCCAATAACTAGATAAATATAAAATGTGAAACAAATTCAAACTCACCAAATTTATTCTTAAAGTGATATGTGTTTTCTTTCCTCCAAATTCCTTGGACACACATTAAAAAATAAGCCAAGATAGACACTAAAAAGCATTCCTAGGAGGGCACAAAGGCACACAGCCCTGCTCATCCTCATAACCTTTGACACTTTAGTATTGAACTCTCCCATTTTGTTCTCTTTTAGGCTCTCTTTTTGGAGTAACTAGTTCAACCTTGTTGGATCAACTTATATTTTTATCATATACAGCAAGGTATATTTATAGGTGTCTTATTAAGTCAACCTTAGAATTCTTGCTCAACACTCACAATTTCTTAAGGTTAGGTATTTGCCTTGCTTTAGAATGGTATTAGTCAATAAACAATGGGGAAAATTACGACGGTAGTTCCTGTATTTGGGTCATTGTGAAATTTTAGTCCTTATAATTTCAATTGGCTCGATTGACTCTGAATTTATGACTTTGTCTCAATTTGGTCCAATTGATTTGAACTCTTAGCATTTTTTTATTTATTTATAGAAAATATGCACCTCAACTAATTTAGTGATAATTTTCTTTAAAAAACACTAACAATATTATCAATTGGACCAAATTGACATAAAATTTAAAATGAATGGTCAAAATTGAGCCAATTGAAAGTGTAGGGATCAAAATGATACAAAAAATAAAATATTGGGATTACTGGTGTAATTTGCCCTAAACAATAAACCAACTAACCAAGCATTACAACAAAACCAATAAACTAGTCTATGTAGGCCTATTGTAAAATAATTTAAGCTTATTTCAACTTAATTCAAGCCAGATTTTAAAAAGTTTGTTAGGCCATTTTTGGCCCTTAAATTTTTACTCAAATTTAAGAAAAATGATTCATTCACATAATTCTCTCCCCCCAAACCCTCCAAAATGATGTGACAAGCAAAATTTGAAAAGTTGATCTACATTCAAATATTCCTTCAAAACTCTCTTCATATGCATTTTGTTTTGCCACCTAATTAGGGGGATGATTGTGAGGGGAAAAAATTGTGTGGATGTAGTACTGGTGCAAATTTAGTTAAAAGTCCAAGTTTGATTTGATGTGACATTCCAATGGATAGACTTAGGTTTGAACGGTAATTTGGGTAAAACTTCAATAATGACAGAGTGATAAATTTGAAAATTACAAAATGATCTTGAAAAAAATTCAAGTATATATATTTAAGTCTTCTTTAAATTGGGTTAAAAAATGGGTAAAAGTCAATTTCATATAAATTTGAGTCAATGAGTAGAGAGGTGTTTTGCAAGATTTTTATCCAAATTTAAATTTGGTAAACCTAGTTTGACATTAGACTAATATAGTTAAAAAGTTACTATAAATTATTATATCGCTCTCTCTATTTTTCGTAAAAAATTAAAAAAATAATTAAAATAACACTTCTCAAACCGTAAGGGTTGAAAATGTCCCAGATGGTGGTTTTCAACTTTTGCTTGTGTGGGAAGATCTTTTAATTGGAAATTTACTTAATTATGGTTCCCATATAAACAGTTCCCCCCACTTATTTCTCTCATACTCTAAAAAAGGTAATTACAGAATGGGGGTGATGGAACAAACTTAACCAATGCAATCATGAAAGCTACATTGGACAGTAAATCTCGAATTTTAAAAAGAAAAATGTTTAGGAGTTCTAGAGGAAGAGTTTTAGAGAGAGCTCTAATAGTGGTTTCCACTATATGATGTGATTTTTTATTTTATTTTTTCGCTTTGTCACATCACTAGAGCTCATATTAGAGCTCTTAATCACTTTCTTTCTAAAAATTGTCTACAAGTCACACGTATCAGTTAAGCCTGAGAAACACTAGTAAGAGTCAAACTCGATATATTTGGATTTACAGTTCATTCGTAGGGTCTATCCTTTTGCCACTAGGCAAAGTCATTCATTTACATGATCACATTTTTACCATATCATTTATCACAATTGCCTTGAAATTGTCCCTAGTGATGGAACCAATTTAACCAATGCAATCACGACAATGAGACGGTAAATGTCATTAAAAAAAAAAAATGTTGTATTATTGGCCATTCATTAATCATATAGATAAAAAAAAATAATTGTTGTATCTTTATATTGAAATGTATGTTCTATTATTAATTATTTTTATATTTACGCAATACCTGTATTAGTTGCGTTACACCCCCCCCAACTAGATCATAATATTTATCTCAAACTTCTAAGATTATTAGTGATAAACAGAACTTGCCTTTTTTATTAGACAAATTATATTAGTGGTCTCTAAAAATTTTACATTGAATCAATTCCATAATATCTTGGCAAAACACAATTGACAAAAGACTTTTATCGAAGTAATATAAGAAAATTTACAAACAGTTCGATAAAGAACTTGATTCAGTTTTTATTTATTTTAAGGAGGAAAAACTTGGATCAGTTCTATTGCCCAAAATGGTAAGTAGCATGCAATAAAGATGAGCAGGTGATGACAAAGATGAAATCTCACAATTTGCAATGGTTGCAGCCGCAACAAAAGTAATGGTCTCTGGTCATGACCTTCTACATTTGAGATCCACGTGTGTTTATTTGAGTGAGTTAACTCACTGAGTTGGCTGAATAATATACAAAATATTAAATTTATAATTTTACCCTTTAAAATAAGGCATGTGACATGCACATGGCCAATTTCCGTCAAAAAACTTAACTACTATTTTCAATTGGGATAAAAAGAGACAATATAAAATTCAGGGTTAAAATCGAGCGATTTGAAAATATAGAGACTAAAGTAACACAAAAGTGTACCATATGCATTATTTTAAGGGTGAACATAGTAGCACCTTCCTTTTCTCTATGCTGATTGTTGGTATGGTGTGTAGGATTGGCTGATGCCTATTGCAATTGTGATAATTGATTTAGATCCCTTTTGGGTCATTATTTGGACTGCTGAAATCAATGTGTGGTTAGGAGCTAATCATCGACATTTGCATCTGCATATATAGAAACTTATGATATTTTGATTACATTGACAGTTTTATTGCTTTGGCCTTTGTTAGTGTGTGGCATTCACCCAAAAAGATATATATATATATATATATATATTTTAAATTTTTGGTGATTTTTTTCTTTCTAAATTATGTCCATTTTTTTTTTACGTTTTAGGTTTGTCTTGTGTAGACAAATGTAAACAAAAATTTTAAAAAAATCCTAAAGACAAAAAAAGTTACAAAAAAATAAAAAGTCAACTGTTTTTGATTTTTTTTTTTTATAATCCTTTTCGGACTTTTTTTTCAAAATTTTCAAATTTTTTGATCTTTTCTAATTTCTCTAGTCGAGTAGAATTCAAGAGTGTAACACTTTTTAATTTTTTTAAAAAAAATCATTAAAGATGAAAAAAAATCAACAAAAAGTTATTAAAAAAGCCAACCTCAAACACTTGTAAATTGGTTAAAACTCAATAGACACAAATAGATAGAGAATAAAACAAACACACACACACACACAAAAAAAATCTTTGGCAAGGATTAATCATTAACAAATTAAACAAAAAGTAGTGCAAGTTGAGAAACATACTTGTTTATTACTGATGTTACGTCCTTCTCCTAAATCATTAAAAGCTTTGACACAAGTAAAGATTACTACAATGTGAAGAAAAACATGAAGAGTTGAACCTATATGTGAATTTGACTGTGGCACAATAGCTCTCTGTTTTGATAAGGTTTTGGTTTTTTTTTTTTTTTTTTTTTTTTTTTTTTTTTTTTTTTTGTGTGTGATCAGGATAAGGTTTTGGTTGGTGATACCATTACTATAAGTATATCATTGTTGGAGCATTTTGCTCAATTCTCAAAATTAAAACTAGAATCCATGGCCTCAATTGGCAAAAATCATAGAATTCACCGATAAAAGGAGAATACATATATATGCAAAACACAGTCTATAACATATTCTGGACAATATGATAGTTCACAAGTCATTTATTTAAGGAAAGACTTACTTTAGAATATTTTACAAAAGACACAATCATCAAACCCCATCAACATATATACTAGAACTATAGAATTATTCAAACTTATTTCTTTCCAACAACTCAAGAAAATCCATAACATGATCTCAATGCTGCTTCCTCTGGGGGTCCTTTCTCCAGCTGAATATAAGACCCTTCAATGACAGCAAAACATATAACAAGCATATTAGTGGATGTTAACATGGTTTCTCTAAAATAATGCAACAAATGACTTTTGAAAAATTATTTGAGAAATGTATTTGCACTATTTGAACTATAAAACAACAAACCTGCATCTGTTTCAATGTTTTTAAGCATGTGACAAAGAATTTTGGCGCTTCTGGTAAAGAAATTAGGTGGAAATTAATCTGTATACTTTACTATATGATCTTGAATGTAAGATATGTTTTGATGACAATCCGGAAATATCACTACTTCCACTTAAAAATATGAATGGTTATTCTTCAAGTTGTGATGATATTCCAAAAATCATTAGCATTGTTATGTTAATGACGGTAAGTAAATGAAAAAAATTCAAAAGATTCATGCAAGAAAAATCATGGGGTATGAAGATGGATATTTGATGCACACGTTGAAATTATCACAAGATACAGAGGTAATGTATGTACATGATATGAGAGAGAGAGAGAGACGAACCAATTGGGAGAGAAATTCATCTTCCAAATTTTCCTTTGTTGAACTTCCTCCTTAGCTGAGTGAACTTGACTGCTATGGTTACTGATATCCAATTGTAGTTTTTTTCGATGAACTGGAAGTATGCATGCCTCCAAGACTTCTTGAAATTCAAAGTGCCACAGACCCCCAAGAACCCAACCAGGAAACCAGGTCCAATGCCAGTGTAGAACCACAAAAAATCAGTTTTATCTGCAACTTTACTCTCATCAGCATGTTTGTGATCACCATCAGATGATTTATCATCGAGGCAACTGTTTAGGAGTGGTGCACCACAAAGGCCATCGTTGCCTATATAAATGGAAGGATCATTGAGAGTTTGAAGTTGATTTCCCGTTGGTATTCGCCCTGATAAATTATTGAATGACATGTTCAAATAACTTAGGTAGTGTAAACTGGACAGACTTGGAGGAATGGGACCAGAAAGTTTGTTTCGAGACAAATCAAGAGATTCCAATTGTGTCAAATTGCCAATATTATTAGGGATCCTTCCTTTTAGATGATTTCCAGATAAATTGAAGTTTAGCAACCCAGAAAGATCCATTAACTCTTCTGGAATCTCTCCAACAATGCCATTGTTCGAAAGGTCCATAGAGACGAGAAATTTGAGTGTCTTGGTGTATTCCAGTTCTCTTCCTTTCATTGAATCCAAACTGTTCTCTTCATAATTATGATACACTTCTGAACCAGGTGGATCACTATCTAATGCAACCATGTTAGTGAAGTTATGTTATTTTGTGCCAAGTTCAACAATTGCAAATTTTGGAGCTGACAGAGTTGCTGTAACGCCCTCAAAAATAAACCCATAATAAATAATATAAACATGCATTATTATATTAAAACAATAATATAAATCCATCCATCAGAGTATTATGAAATAAAACATCAGAATAAATGCCCTACGGGCTTACATCTTGCCAAGCCAACACTTGGACATAATTCACTGAGTTCTAACTCAAAAACAGATAAAGCCCTAGGCTTGAAAAATTACATTGTTCAAATAAAACAAATAGAAATAAGACAAGTCTTCAAATTCAATTCCTCACAAGCTAAGTCCTTAGAGGGAGTGAACCACCTGAACCTGAAAAATAAAGTTCCCATATAGGGTGAGCCACAGCCCAGTAGAGAAATACTAAACCAAGCATAAGAATTAACTAAAGTATTAGCATCTGATACATGGTTAACACACTATAATCAAGTTACAATATTCATGACACGAATGTCTACACTGCCTATGACACATTGTCTATGGCACATTTTACTTTCCACTTATGGCTCAGAACCTGGCCAAATAACTCAACTGGGGTTTCATCCTTTATTAACAGTACTTCCAATTTAACAGGAATAACAATTTGAGTTAAACCTAATCATAACAAATACACATAGTGGTATTGTATCATTCACAATTAATTCACTTCCATACTTCCCAACTGATACACATTTTGGTGATGTATCATATTCACAATAAATAGAAATATTTCTATTAAACAATAAGCACACATAAGAGTGATGCTACTGGAGTCCATCCCCTATCTCCTCCCAATAAATCCGGTTTAGAGGTCCATCCCCTATCTTCCCCTAAACCGTGGAGTCCATCCCCTATCTCCTCCAAATAAAATGCATATGCAATGAAACACACAATTGCCATATACAACACATAATCAATACAAGAAATGTTCTGTATTAATTCAACAGTCAACATAGGTGACCTAATTTCAGTTATACCTAAGCCGCATGCAAGGTCTACAACAATCAATGGCTATCCTCCACCGATAGCCCAAAACAGTTATTTCTAAACAAGAAATAAATATAACAGTGAATGTAAATTCGACATTCTCATAGGTAATTATTTAAACTACCCAACTATATCATTAATCTCATAATTTCCCCCAATCTCATGAATTAAACTAAATTCCACATTTTTTCCTTAAATTAATTATGCAAATTAATCTAAGCCAAAACCCTAAGGTTCTCCCAAAATTACCAAACTACCCCCACATACCAAAATACCAACACTTAGGATTAAAACATATAAATGGAGTAGGAAATCCCTACCTCGAAGCAAGAACCCAAAAAGAAGAAGACGGATATGATAGCCCAAACTCCAAAGTGCTCCAAATCAACAACCGTTCAGATTAAATGGAAGCCCTCGACCCACTCTACCTTTTTAATGAAGGAACTAGGTTAGATACTCACTCTAAATAGATGAAACCTAGGAGAGAAGATGAGTTGAGAGAGAGAGAACTTGTAACCTAGGGTTTTATAAACTGAAAGGGGCTGAAAAACTGTTTTAAAACACGAAATCACGATTTTATACTCGGCCTCCCCGCTCGAGCGGACAAACTCCCGCTCGAGCGGACACTCACAGACTCCCGCTCGAGCGGCCAAACTCCCGCTCGAGCGTCGGATGCACACTCTCAGCATTTTCGCATACAGGCTCCCCGCTCGAGCGTCCAACTCCCCGCTCGAGCGGCACACACCGACTCCCGCTCGAGCGGCCAATCCCCCGCTCGAGCGTCCAACACAACACAGGAAATACTGGATAGGTGATATTCCCGCTCGAGCGCCAAAACCCCCGCTCGAGCGGACAAGCAACAAAAGGGTCTCCGCTCGAGCGTCAAACTCCCCGCTCGAGCGGACAGGTCAAAATCTGGGCAACTAGTTTAGGCATCTAAACTCAACCGACCTGTCACAAACCTGCCCAACACATCCTATAACTCAAAAATAAGAAATTAAAGGACGATAACAACAATCTGATAACAACGGAGTCTACGGAACATAAGTCCTGATACAACAATCAAAAGGAAAAAGACCGGGGTCGCTATAACCTCCCCCCCTTAAAAGAATTTCGTCCCCGAAATTAAGCATGAGTTTGTAAAAACAAGTTTTTCTTAATTCCCAATGATATATAAAACAATAATCAACAACTTGACCAGTATTGGTCACTTCATCTCTTATCAAGAGGCATCTCACAATATGTATAAATCAACATATATTTCAACTTGCATCAATATTATGCATTAATCTTTTCAATGTTAACAATTTCCATATCATATTCAATCTCATGATATAAATAACACATTCAATACATAAATGTTATATTCCACTTCCATAAAAGGCAAGTCCAAAATGCTAACATTAAATCCAAAACATCTTTAATGTTTTCCAACTTAAGACATATATAAA
>JAPPVO010003784.1:0-32419 GCA_030407325.1 Camellia japonica | reverse complement strand
ACAGAGTGCAGGAGGAGACGGTAGGTTGCTTTACATATGATGGAGAATGGGCAAAAATAGTGCCTAGATGTTTGCAAGTATGAATGTTTAGTGCGGTGAATAAGGATGTAATCAGTTTGATTCAAGTCTGGGTTACCATCAAACTGAATTTTTTGGTTTTGTTAGGTTCTGGTTTTATCAGTTCAGTGTGAATGAGTGGTTTAAATTGATTTTTTGGTTTTGTTAGGTTTTGGTTTTATCAGTTCAGTGTGAATGAGTGGTTTAAAGGAGACTTTTAAGACTGTATTTAGATCATGAATTTGATTAATGATTTAGAAATAGAAAGAAAAAATGTGAAGGCAATAATATGAATAAAATATAAATTATTATTTTTTGTTCTCTTTCCATTTTTAAATTTCTATTTAAATTTATGATTAAAACAGAATTGATAGAAATCTACATAACTAATAAACGAAGAGAAAGGGTAGAGCTATTCTATCAATGTCTTTCTTCTTAACCTACTCACTTATTTTTTTAATGCTTAAAAAATTAAAATATAAAAAATATTAAAGTAGTATAATAATTTTGATCGGTCTCAATGTAAAATTTTGAAAAGAAACTGAATTTTTTGAATTGTTATTGCAGTTGGGACAAGGTAGTTTGTTTTATTCTTAATCAGAAGAGAAAATCATCTTATTTCAAAATTTACATATGCTACTCTTACTTGAGAAATTTTACATTCTTTGCATGCTTGATGTTGCAAAAAAAAAAAAGCTACACTAGATCATCTAATACCTATGACTAATTTCAACCTCAAAAGCGGCAAATTTAACTAAAACTATCCTCATCTTCATCTAATCCCTCTATTATGATGATATGGATTTGATTTGTCAAGTAATTTTTGAAAAGTGAGTTGTCCCTCTTTAAAGTCGAATTCCGGTTTTGATGCAGATGATACTGGTGAGACTATTTATTAACTACTCTGCAACCAATTCCAACATCACACAATGCATGCTACACTGTCATCATCTTCATCTGAATGCCTGTAGCTGGAAAGGTATGTGGCGCTATCAAGGAGTGGGGCAACATCATACTCACGCCCCGCCTTCTTTCTTTCGCTACCCTCTACAGGACCACAACGGCGTAGAATCTGCGAAACCTCCTTCATGGAAGGCCTACTAGAAGGTTGTGTCATTGTGCATGCGAGCCCCAGTTTATACACAGTCGTCATTTCTTCCAAGTAATGTGGCTCCTTGATGTCCTTATCAAAGGTGTGGGCAATTGAGTTTCCTTCTCCGTATTGGTGCCACGCCCATTCTGCGAGGCTCGTGTGCTCATCTCCGTCGTTGGGTTCTCTTCCCGTCACCAGTTCCAACAGTACAACTCCGAAGCTGTAAACATCGATCTTCTCATTCACTTTTCTCGTGTAGGCGTATTCTGCAACCAAAGCAACATTTTCAGTTCAAGTGGGAAAGGGAGAAAAAGGGGTAGTGTCTTTTTGTTTCAACTAAAATTTTTTCCCAATAAAAGTTTTTTTCACAAAAAAGACATTTTAGAAAACATATTTTGGTTAAAATATTTACCTATATTTGATTGCGACCCTAAAAATGATGGTGTTAAATATTTTTAGTGAAAAAGATTTTTTGGAAAAAGTTTTTATATTTCTATCACGATCCTGAAAAATGATGATTGTGGCGGATTGATAGCAGTAGCAATGACAACAATAATAATGATAATTTTGGTAAGACTTTTACTTGTCTAGTAGGTTTAAAAAATGTTTTTTTTTCCTTCAAAAAGTGAAATTTTTTTTCACCAAAATCAATTTAGTCTCTAGTTGACTTTTGTTTACTATTATACCAATAGTCATAAAGTACGAAAATGTTCTTTGCTGAAACAAGCAAACTAATAAGAGTTAAGAGATGATGCCTCAAGTGGTCTTACCTGGAGGAAAGTACCCAATTGAACCAGCAACAGCAGACATGGTATTAGGCACATCAGACTTGGCCAAAATCCTGGCAAGTCCAAAATCAGCAATCTTTGCCTTGAACTCAGAATCCAGCAAAATATTGCTAGACTTCACGTCGCGGTGAATGATCGGCGGAGAGCAATCATGGTGCATATAACATAGTCCATGAGCAGCCCCAACCGCAATCTGCAGCCTCGTTGGCCAATTCAACACCGCGTGGTGGACCAAACTAATCAACACAGTGGCGGAGCTAGTCCTCTTCTTCCCATGCAACCACTTGTCCAAACTCTGCTTCTCCATATACTCATACACAAGCAATTTTGAGTCATCACTCGAAATACAACACAGCAATTTCACTATATTGGAATGCCTAATTGTGCCCAATATCTCCACTTCTTCCAGAAACTCTTTTTCGAGCTTGTGATCTGACTTCCCATTGCTCCAAATCTTCTTGACAGCGACACAATCGCCTAAATTGTTGACAGCGATGCGATATATCTTCCCCGACCCACCACTTCCGATCAAATTGTTTTCAGTCAAACCCGACAAAATTATTTTCTTTGTGAAATCAAACCTCTGGAATGAGGTCAGTTTCCACACCGCAAGGTCTCGCTTGATCTTTTTCCTCCGGTAGTCTCTGGCCACAAAGACGGTTAATATAACAGTAGCTATGAATAGAATTACAGCGAAAACAAGAATCACCGCGAGAATTGTGGGCGATAAGCCGTTGGATTCACTGTTTTTGGTGAGACAATTGGGGAGATTTGAAATCGGGGTTTTAGCACAAAGTTTTGGATTGTTTAAGAAACTGGTTTCATAGGCCAAGTTATCAAACTCATCTGGGATTTTCCCGAAAAATTGGTTGGAAGAAAGGTTTAAATTGGTTAGCTTCAAATGGCCTAATTCGGGAGGAATTTGACCGGAAAATTGATTTTCCGACAAATCTAGATTGAGAAGGTCAGGCAGAGAACCAAAAAACGCCGGAATTTGACCCGAAAGCTTGTTCCGAGCAAGATTCAAACTAGTCAGCGACTTCCACGACATGATTGTCGATGGCAATTCACCGGAAAGTGAATTTCCATCAAGATTAAGGTTGCTTAGCTGAGAAAGATCGGTTATCTCCACCGGAATTGGACCAGTAAATTGATTGTTACTAGCCTTGAACTCAACCAGACTCGCCCAAGAATCGATTCCGGTAGGAATCTGACCGGAAAACTGGTTGTTACTGATCTCAACCCGGGACAAATTCCAAGCTAATTGACTAGGAAGCGTACCAGACAAAGAATTGTTGCTCAGCATTAAACTCGATAAATTGCTCGATGTCCAGAGGCCTAATGGAACCTCACCGGAAAAATTGTTGTTGAATAGCTTAACAGTACGCAAAGTTTGGCAAATTCCAAGCGATTCAGGCACGGTCCCGGTGAGAGAATTTGAGAAAGCCACCACACCGAATAAAGTCTTCCCCGCACATAAATTTTGAGGCAAATCTCCGGTGAACTGGTTGTCGGAAACCTCGAATGCTTGGAGTTTCGAATGAAGACCGAATTCCGGAGGCAAAGTACCATTAAGTTTGTTTGTGAACACCCGGAAGATCTCTAGGGCTGTGATTTGGCTGATGTTGGGTGGTAATTCGCCCGAAAGTTGATTGGAAAACAGAACCATGACTTTCAATTGATTCAATTTTCCGAAATCAGATGGTATCGAACCTGTCAAATTGTTCTCTGATAAATCCAATCCGATCAAATTTAGTGACTCGATTGGAGTTGGAATTTCACCGGACAAACTGTTTTTAAACAAATACACTACACTCAAGTTTTTCAATTGGAACAGTCCTTGAGGAAGTGGACCATCCAGATTGTTTCTAGCGAGATCCAAGTGTTGAAGACTAGACAAATTCGCAAAACTATCCGGTATTTTCCCGATCAAGTTCGTCATCGTCATCCACAAGTACTCCAGGTTTTTCAAATTGCCAAACTCTATCGGAATTATCGATGCGGAAAGCATAGTATTATAAGCCACACCTAGAGTCACTAGATTCGCTAAATTTCCAATTTCGATCGGAACTGTGCCGTTGAACTGGTTTTGGTAGAGGTGCAATGTCCGGAGCTCCGGTAACCGACTAATCGCCGGCGGAATCTCGCCGGAGAAATTGTTGTCGCCGACGTTGATGAACTGGAGAGAGGATAACCGGTCGATGTCGGAGGGTATTGGGCCAACGAAGAAGTTCTGAGAGAGGTCTAGGTATTGGAGACCGGAGCAATTGTACAGAACCTTAGGGAAGTCGCCCTGGAGGTAATTGTACGAGAGGTCGAGCGGTGAGGTTTTTGAGGTCGCACATCAACGGTGGGATTGTGTCCGTGATGTTTTTATCGTGGAGGAGAAGTCCAGTGACTGTGCCGGCGGTGCACTGAATCGCTGGCCAGGTGCACGGCGAGGATGAGGAGTTCCAGGAGGCTGTCCACGGCGGACTCCGCCATAGCTTTTTGAGGTTGAGTAGGGTTGTCTGGTCGGCGGTGGTGGCCGGGGACTGTGAAATTACGTGGAAGGGCATGAGAGTGAGGAAGAAGTAGAAGAAAGAGAGTGAAACTTTTGAGAATGATGAGGTCATTTCGGACATTTTGCGGGGTTTCAGTTAGTTAGCGACCCGATGGGTCTGTTATTTTTATTCCCGGGAAGAGCTATGTGCGTTTTGGATTGTTACTTATAGGTGTTGCTGTTTTCGCTTTCTTTATTTGAACCCCACATTTAAATAATTTTTATTATTTTCCTCGTTTTAAAATATTAATTTTTTATTTTATACATATTAATATGTTTTTAAAAATTAATAATTAAAATAATATGGATTTTTTTCTTTTACCATTTTTTAAAATTCATTAACAAAACAAAATCTACAATTATGACAATTGATATTTCTTAAAAAAATATATTATCAAAGTGTAATTTTAGAAAATTAATATTTTTAAAATGCAATAATTGTATTATCAAAAAAAGTTAAATTTTCCAAAATAGACTATTATTTTGAAACAAAAAGAGTATAATTTTTCTAATGCAAAATTTTAAGAGTTAATTGGTAAAAATGTATTTCACTATGTCCGTATATTATCTAGTCTAATATTGTCTTATGTGATAATTACATGTGTTGAAAAGCTGTCAACAGTGGTAGTTGGTGGTAGTGAGGCAGACAAATTGGTGACATTTATATATTATATAAAGAGAAGCGGGTTTTAACCCACAAATTTTGTAGGAGTTTCAAGTTTCTAATCTAAATTTTATAATTTTTTGATTTTTAAAAATTAAAAAAAAAATTCTATTGACTATCTCTTATTCCAGCAAAAATAAATAAATAAATAAAAATTGATATATCTTAATTTATGACTTTTAAATGAAAAGTACATCAAATCTATATATTATATAGGTAAAAAGGAGTTTCTAATGAAAAACATTCTAAGAACTCCAAACGTTCATTCTAAAATTTTTAATTTTTTGATTTTAAATAATTAAAAAAATATTTTATTGGCTAGCCTCATTCAAGCCAAAAAAGAAAAAAAAAATTAATATTCCTTAATTTATGACTTTCAAATAGACAGAATACTAATCCATTTCAAAATTCAAATTCGAGGGCCACTAAATATGAAAAACAATCTATTAACTTACAATTTTACATAATTTAAAATTATTTTAAGTTCATCATCTCTCCAAATATTTATCATTGAAAATATATAATATATAAGGCTCATTCTAAAATTTCTAATTTTTTAAAATAATGACTTAGAGACACCATACCTTATATTCATTATGTTCATTTGATTTAAAAAGAAAAACTTATTGTATCAAATTAAACGCTCAGAGCTGTTAGGTAGCTCGAATAAGGCGTGATCCGAATGACTTGAAATGCCAAAACGACATCGTTTTGGCTCCTTATTTTTTTTTCCCTCTCTTCTTCTTCTTGTTCCTTCCCCCTCTCTTTTTCCTTCCGCTTCTTCCTCTGTTCTTTTCTGAATCCAAACTCATAATCAAAAATCCAAAATCAAAACCAAGCCAAAACCACAACCACAACTTAAAAAAAAAAAAAAAAAACAAACAAAAAAGCAGCAAAACAAAACAAGAAAAATCAAGCTCAAAGTTGGTCGTCCAACTATAAAACCAATATCAGTGTTCACAATACATATATATCAGTGTGTGTATGCATATATATCAGAACTTCTTCAAAATCAACAAAAACCAAACAACAATTGTAACATGCCCGGGAGGGTACCCGCGCGCGTTAAACAGTTCAGACTCCCGAGATCTCTTTGATCTCAAGTTTCACGAGTGCAATGTGAAACGTAGATGAGAGTCCAGATTTGGCAACTTTTATTGAAAATCCATTTTATTGCAATTTTGTCAAAAATGGACTGCGTCATTAGATCTCAGAGTCGCCACCTAATATTTTGGGAATTAGGAAACCCATGACTCGGTGCCAAGGCCACTGTTCGTCGTAACCAAGGATGCTTGGCTCGGAACCTTAGGTATGAGAGGGGAAGGTCAATAATGAGCACCCCCACTCACCCGATCAAAAGATCGGCCTCTACTAAACCATGATATGACTTTTATTTTCTTTATATGTTCATGTTCTGATTATTTAATAAATCCTAAAATTTACTATGTGAAGCATACAAGTATAGACTAGTTTGCTCAAATTGGAACAATTCAATTTCATGTTTGTTTTTCGAAAAGGGTTTGAATTTGCCACTTGACAAAGTGGGCTTAAAGTTTGTGAATTTTGCCACTACAAAGTGGGCTTAAAACGTACATTCATTGAATCATTCCAATTCAGGCAACAAGCCTTCCTCCATAGGCATTCAAACAGTTTATCATTTAATCAATTAGCCTCATGGTAGGATGCTAAACATAATAAGAAAATCACACACAAATGGGATGCTAAAGCATAAAAACTCACAGATTTACCGATGTCCCTCGAACAACTACAAAACAAAAGTTAGTAAAATATGCATGATCTTATATACAGAATCCTAATGCAATTCACTCATGAGATGCACTAAAGATTTGGCTTCTAGAATATGGCATGTGAATCATCTCAAAACATACGATAGCACACAGAATCATGGGATAATCAATTGAAGCATAAAGATGCAAATTTAGCCAAATCTTATGCATGGATCATGGATGTAAAGCAGGGATATGCATGACATGTCAAGATATATACGTACACACAGTTAGGGAAAGCAATTAAAGAATGAGATAGAAAGAAGCGGGGTGGGGGATTATTACAATACTTGAATTATTACAGATCCGAATGAGGGAGAGAGGAAAAAAATAAAATAAAATAAAACCTCACAAACACTCAAAATAAAAGAAAATAAAATAAACAAGTTCATCACTGGCACATTCCACTCCTTTTTGCATGTCCCGGGTTTCGCAACATCACATGATTCACATTTTTTAGATTCAAGCGGCATATTTGAAATCTGACTAGCATGGCTTATAGGGAAATCACTATTGGATGATGTGCAAATTTCCTGTAACTATCTCCTCTTCAAAGCCTCGGAGTTGTACCAGATTTGGTGATATGCCACGAGCAGTACAGTCCATGTACTCAGCTTTCAGGGAGGGCCCACCACCTAATAAACCCAATTCAGAGAGAGAGAAAAAGAGAGAGAAAAGGTGGTGGGTCTCTTTGTAGAGAGAGAGAGAGGGGGAGAAAGAGAGAGGGAGATGCCGAGGTGGGTTAGGCGGCTGGGTTGGTGCTGGGCCGAGAGGGAGGGTGAAGTTGGGTGGCCACGGTGGTGGAGATGGGTGACCACGGTGGTGGTGGATGGTGTGGGTGTGTGAACAACGTGCATGGGTGTCGTGCATGGCTGCTGCCGTGTGTGGGAGAGTGAGAGCTCGGTGGTGTATCATGGTGTCGGTGGTGGGTGTCTATATTGGGTGGCTACTGGGTGTGTTGGTGTTTTAGAGAGAGAGTCTTAGAGAGAGAGAGCCGTGGGGTGGTGCTGGGTCTCTAGAGAGAGAGAGTGCCGTGTGCATGGGTGCGTGGGTTTGTGCTGCTGGGTTGGTCTATGGCCGTGGCTGTGTGCGAGTGAAGGTGGGTGTGAGAGAGTTTAGAGAGAGAGAGAGAGGGCAAGCCCGTGGGTAGTGAGTGGGTGTGCTGGGTGTGTGTCAATGGCGATGAGGGTGGCCACGGTGGTTGTGGGTGATAGTTGGTGTTGTGGGTCTGCCGTGAGGTGAGAGAGGGTGTATCAAGGTGGGTGTGCTGGGTTGGTGTGGTGTGATCGGGGAGAGAGAGAGAGGTGCCGAGATGGTATGCATGGTGAAGTCGTGACTGAGGGAGGAGAGGGAGTTGTGCTGCAGGACATGATGGATATTGGCACGGCTGGTGTTCTTCGGGCCATTGGTCACCACCTGACTACACATGATATCTTGGTTGTGAGTGTGTTCAGATCCAGAGCTTCAAAGGGGTGATCTTCCATGGTGAGAGAGAGAACAGCTGCTGCCATGGTTGGCCGTGGTGTTGATGTGTGTGTGTTACCCCCATGAGAGAGAGGTTAGTGAGTGAATCACTCATGGTCCTTTCCCTTGTAGCAAAACATGACTCCAACCAGAGAGAGAGAGAGAGAGGTTAAGTCCCAGAGAGGGCGAGAGATCAGTCTGTTTTTTTTTGGGTGTAGTCAGTCCTCTCTTCACCCGTGTATGTGTGTGAATGGTCTGTTAGTCTTGAGTGTGTCTTGAGTGTGTGGGTGAGTCTCCCTCTTTCTTTCCACCGTGTATCCCTGTAAGAAGCTGCCCTGTGTGGGTCTCAAGAGAGAGAGATATATTCCCCAGAGAGAAGAGGTGCTCTGCATGTATATATTTTTTATCATTTCTTTCTCTTGGGTTCTCATGCTTTTGCCGAATCTGGGCCTGTACTCCACCCATTCTACACATTCTTTCTTGTATTTTATTTCTCTAACCAACCCACTCAAATCCACTGAATGGCCACTCTAACTTGCTCCCTCCTTTTTCTTTTTATCATTATCCACTCACCTCCCTTTTGAAACCGCCCCATTTCATTTTTTTTATTTTATTTTTTTATTTTTCTATTTTTTTTGTTTTATTATTTTCCCCTTCTTTATATATATATATTTTTTTGTTTTCAATTTAGTTTTATTTATTCTTTTTTTATTCTTTTTCTTTTGTTTTTAAAAAAAATGGTTATCAATGATAACACACAAGATATGCACACACCTAATTTAATACACACATAAAATTATAAAACACTACAAATTACCAAAATATTAGTGATGGCCAAAATGGGTGAGGGTGGTCAAAATAAAGTGCCCAAGTCTTAGGGCTGGTCAAAATGGGGTGTCTGCAACAATATAAATCATAGCACAACCAATAGATCATTTGTTTGTTGAAATTAATCATTTTCGTTATGTTGATTTTGGGGTTTTCTGAATCCAAACTTAGAATCCAAATCAAAATCAAAACTAAATCCAAAATCAAAATCAAAAAATCAAACCCAAATCTGTTGACACAGCCATAGATCATGGTTCCTTACAGCCATATATCGTGGTTCCTTTTCAGTGAAATCGAATCAGGATTTGCAAACTCTATCAAGCATGAGAGGGATACTTTGGAGAATGAGAGAAATATAGAGCAGAGAAAAAATCTGTTGGAGAAGAACAGAGATAGAGAAGAAAGAGAAAGTGAGAGAGAGAGAGATTTGGGCCATTCGAGCCCTTTGCCTGTCGAGCTACCAGGCATTTTTCTTAAACACTACTTTTATGTAGGATTGACTTAGCCTATCTATATCTATACTATATATTAAGTAAAAGGGATTTTTTATTAGTTCCAAAGCATTAATTTAAATTTCTTAATTGTTAAAAAAATTGGGAACCTTAAAAAAATGGCACGGAAATATTAGTCTATCTAATAATATCTATAGTTTTGGAATTTAAAAATCTTAATATAGGGGGAAAAAAAAAAAAAAAAGCCATACGTTACTCATATCTAATTTGAAATTTAAAAATATTTGAAAGAAAATTTAAAATATAATTATAGTCTTATATAATTTCAAATTTTAAAAATATTTACTTCAAAATTTTATATTTTTACTTTTGAAAACTAAACAATACATGTGGTGTGTGTTAAAATATTTATAGCACCTTTATTAATTAAAATAAAATTTCACATGACATATGTAAACATAAATTTAAAGAATACATGTGTAGTGCAAATTTTTATGCCATATCAAAAAATACATGTGCCGTGTTTAAAAACACATATATTTTTAACTGTATATTTTAACTATATCTAAACCTTATATATATATATATAAATAAATAAAAAATTCTAGCATAAGATATACATGGTATAAAATTATTGGTTTATATAATTATTTTTTTAAACATAAATTAAAAAATACATGTGTAGTGCAAGTTTTTATGCCACATCAAAAAATACATGTGTTGTGTTTAAAAATATATGTGTTTTTAACTGTATATTTTATCCATACCTAAACCTTATATATATATTTATTTAAATAAAAACAGTTGTCTTAAATAAGATATACATGGTAATGAAACTATTGGCTTATATAATTTTTTTTCATTTAAGAATTTGTAGATGGAAAATAATAATAATAATAATAATAATAATAATATAATAATAATAATAACAATAATAATAATAAACTAACCATATATAAATTGCATTTAATTTGAGATTTAAAAAAAGAGTACAAATAAAATTTATTTATTTGTAATTTAAAAATATTGAAGAGAAAATGTGAATGAAATTTTTAGCTATATATAATTTGACAAACTTTAACATAAAATACAATAAAATTGAAAAACTTATAGGAAGACATGTATTTTTATTTTTCTCATAAATATAATTTTTGTAATTTATTGCATTTTTTCTACTTTTACCAATTAGATTATGACATCTATTTCTTATTAATTAGAATTTAAAAATGGGGGATGCACCAATAAATCCCAAATTAATAACTTATACACTGTTTAGT
Organism: Camellia japonica; assembly: GCA_030407325.1. Classification (NCBI taxonomy): domain Eukaryota; kingdom Viridiplantae; phylum Streptophyta; class Magnoliopsida; order Ericales; family Theaceae; genus Camellia; species Camellia japonica. The sequence continues at coordinate 21,467 of JAPPVO010003784.1, read as the reverse complement.
CCTAAAAGTTTTCTTATAAACTGAAAGGTCTCATTACAATGTTTTAAACATCAGATTAATGTTTCGAACATTAGATTGATATGCAAATGGGACTAAATGGAGCATAAGAAACTTTTAGGACTAAATGGTTTAACTTTTCAGAAACTAGGACTTATGGGTAAATTTTCCTTTAAAAATATACAATTAATGATATAACAACTGTAATATATATATATATATATATATTCTAACGAAATGGTTAAAATTTAATTCATTCTAAATTATTTTTTTGTACATTTTAAATAAATTTTATATTATTATTTAATTTTAAAATTATTTTTTGTAGCCCATGCATAGCACAGGTGATATACTAATCTAAAAAAAATGAAAAGTATACTAATTCATTTCAAAATTTAAATTTGAGGGTTACTAAATATGGAAAATAATCTATTAATGTAAATTTAAAATTGGCACAATATAAATTTAAAATTATAATGATTTATCTCATGATTTATAAATTTTAAATACAAATTATCATAACTAACTCATAATTATTGTATTTACGAGCAATAAGACTGACGTTGAGATTATTTATATATTTTACAAAAGAATAATTTTAAGAAGATATATTATGAGAGTTTCAAACCCTTATACAAAATCTATATATTATTATAATTGAAAAATATTGTCATACTATTAAAGCTTAAAGTTACATTTTTTTTTTTGTTTAATTTTTGTTAATATGTGTCACAATATGATTGGTTTATAAATTAATTTTATATTCTTAAAATAAAATTTCAAATTTGGATTTTTCCTTTAATTATGTTACCAAAATAAGATCAATATTCATTCATTAATTTATGCATATTTTATTAAATTATAAAATAAAATTTTAAATTTAAATTATTTTTTAAATTATGTTACTACAATTAGAATGAGATCAATATTCACATGTGTCATAATATTATTGGTCTAAATATAATATGTTATTAAATATACGTTTTCAAATTATTAATCACTATTAAAATTTTATATTTTTGATATTTGTCATTTTTGGTTTTAAATTTAAAAAGAAAAAAATTATGTCCTTCTAAACTATAAGGAATTAAACAATAAATTTTTTTAATACAAATATTTTTTTAACAGAATACAAAAACATTAAGAAAATGAATGACTTTTTTTTTAACAATTGCCAAACATAATGGATTCTTTTTTTTTTATTATTATTATCTCATTTGTCAATTAAACAAATTAAAATAAAAAATAATTTTTTTTAGCTTAAATAGTTAAGAAGTGACTTTGACTAAAATCAAATACAAATAAATAATTTTTTTTAATTAAAAGTAATAGTTGGTGAAACTTATGTTTTTAGATAATAAAAAAAAAAATGAGAGTTACATGTGATAATTTATTGTTCTAGCAATATTACAAACCCACACTTTCACCCACATTGATGTGACACGGGAGTTAGCCCTATATCATTGAGTATATAACAAATCAAGAGTTGACACATATGATATCACATCATTGTGCATACAATTATGGATGTTTTTTTGTGGTCACAAGTATTTTTTTTTTTTTTATTGTTCATCTAAATTTTTTTAGCACTTGCGAAACATGATGGATTCTGTTAAATTTTTTTTTTTTAAATCTAAGTTGTCAATTAAACAAACTAAAATAAAAAAATGAAATTTTTTTGCTCAAATTGCTAAAAAGTGAGTTTTGCTAAAACAAATAAAAATAAATGTTATTTTTCTAATAAAAGTGATGGTTTGTGAAATATCTTTTTTTATTTAAAAAATGAGTATTATAGGTGATAATTTATTGGTCATCTACAATTATTTTTAGATCAAATGAGAATATCATTCTCAATTTTCTTCTTACCATTTTTTTATAAGATACTTTTATTTTGTAGAAATTTAATTTTATTGTATTGAAATATTTTATTGTAATTTTTAAATTAAAAATAATTTTTGAAAAATCATATTTAAATTATTTTATGCCATTATAAAATATAATTTTTTTAATATCAACTTATTTGATGATCCCTTTCTAAAAGGTGTATTTGCTTTTGTTCATTAATATTAAATTTTTAATTAATCTTATTTATTATTTAAAAAAATAGCAAATAATTTTATATATTTATATATATAATTTTGTTTCTATTGCTCAGGTTATTTGGTGTCTCTATCCAAGTCCATTCTAATTTATTCGAATTTTTGAATTTTACATACATTCTCACCAAATTAAAAATTATGTTGCACAATCTTTAACAATTTATAGGCTTGACTCGAGTTGCTTGGGTTCAACTTGTCCAAATTTACAACTTTAGCAAAGGGGTTGAAAGTTATATTATTAAAGTTGTGACAAATTAAAATCGATACATAAATTGTGATAAAATTGTAAGTTTCAATATATATATATATATATATATATTTAATTTTCATAATTTACATACAAAAATCTAGCTATTTATATTATTTCATATAAACATATTTTATTAATTTTTTCACATTCCGTGCATATCACATATTTTCACTAGTTGAACAAATATTTGAATTGATAGGTAACACATGTATAGATAGGTGACAAATAAGTGATATGTGTATAAATAGGTAACATTTAAACAAATAGCTAAATAGGTAAGTTTTGAACAGATAGATGTCTTTTTGGACAGATAATATCCTTTCAGCCCAAAAAAAATTTAAGATTGAGCCCATTAGTCCAACAGTTTCAAAAATGGACCTTGACTTAAATCCCTAAATTTTAATCCCACCTGTTTCATAACATTTCAAATCATAATCTTTGTTTTTTTTATTTTTTATTATTTATTTATTTTTATTTTTTTATTATATATATTGGAATTTCAAATCATAATCTTAACTCTACACTATCTTGGTCATCATTTTCAGTCATCATCTTTGATAGTCATTCCTGCCATTTTTCGCCACTCCCTAGTCCATTTCTACCCTCAAACTCAATTCTGTTGATAGTGAAAGAGATCTCGAAAGAGAGTCGCACGATAGATAGCAAAAATAGGAAAAAAAGGATAAAGAGGTTACCTTCGATAGAGAGTTGAGTGATAGATTGAAGATGGGGAATAATGAGAAGAAGAGAGGGTTGCTATTGTAAGAAGGGTTGCAGTCATGGTTGTTAAGATCGCAATCCGAATCGTAGGATCGTACGATCCTATGATCCAATTTACAACAATCGATCCGACTCGCACTTTGGATTGACTCCAGGTCAGGATCGTGGTGGGATTGTTTATGGATCACGACTCTGTGCGATCCAGATTTGAAGATTTTTTTCGCAACTTAAAAGCAAAATCGGGAGTAAACAGACAAAGAAGCAAAGCAAGCAAAGAAGCATACCTTGCGATTAGGGCAATACAAATTGGGAAAAAGAGAAATTCAATAGAAAATTTCAAAATTTGAAGCCACAATCAACCAGGTACGCTTCTTCCTTCTTCTTCAAATCTTCTCTTCCTCTCTCTTCATTGCTTTTTTCACTGTTTCTTCCTTTCTCTTCACTACTTTCTTCGTTGTTCTTCTGCCTCTCTCTTTGAATCTTCTCATCTTCGCTGTTCTTTTACTTTTTTCGCTAGTTCTCTTTCTTTCCCTTCACTGAGTTGCTTCCCTTCTCTGAGCTGCTCTCATTTTGTGGTTCGAATCAACCCCTTCTTTTCTTTTCTTTTCTTTTTTTCTGTAAAATATATATTAGTGTGTATTATATATATTTATTGTTCTTTTTTTTTTTGTTCTCATTTTGTTCTCTTTATATATATGTTTATGTTTTTTGTTCTCTTTTTTTGTTTGTGTCTATTTTTGTTCTCATTTTGTTCTCTCTCTTTTTTTTTTTTTTTTATATATATATTTTTGTATGAATGATGTTTCACTTTTTTTCTTTTTTTTTTCCTTCATTTTTGTTGGTTCTTCTTTGCTACTGAGAGGGAGATTTTATGAGCTGGAATGGGCCATGGCAAAGGCCGGGCAAGTTGAGTGTCGAACACGTTTGGGCCGTGGTAGCTTGGGCTTGTTACAGAGAGGTTTTGCTTGGTTAAGGCACAGGGCCATGTTGGATCGAGCTACTTGGGCTTGTTTGTGTAGAAACCGGGCTACTTGAAGTTGCTCGGCCGAGATGACTGCCTGCCATCCCGGATTCCACGGTTCGTGCGTTTAGCTCGGCAGGAAGGCCTACAGCTAACCAGCTCGACCTATCTCGAGCTCGGCTTGTCGGAATGCAACCAAGCTCGGTCATTTTGGGGCTCGGCGAGTGGATCACTCAGATATGCCGCGCAGCGCGGTCATAAGAAGCCAGGTGGTTCCGCCGGTTGCCGGGTTCCGCCGAGATAGCCTGACAGTTTGGTTAGGTGGTGATTGCTGGGTTTGTGCTGACAGATGGGATAGCAGCACCACGTGTCGAGAGACTAATGGGAGTAGATTTGGGGCGCAGAAGGTATATAAGCATGTCTGCGCCCTCCGTGCTGGACAGATGATCATTTGGTGAAATACACTTAGACATTCAACTCTCTCCTCTCTCTCTACCCCTGAGTGTGTGCTAACTTGACCGTTGAGGGGTTTTCCGGCCACACACCGCCGGGTAGCTCACCGCCGTTGTGTTCGCAGGTCGATCGGACGGACAGGGAGCTGGGAAGAAAGGAGTACGGGCTCGCCGGGAATATTTGCTCCCCGTACAATTAGCGCAGTTTGTGGAAAGTTGATAGACAAAACCATGTCTTCCCAGCTCATCTGATCGCCGTCCATGGCGAACAACGGCGAGATTCCATTGTCCGCCATCGACGGAGTTACCCCGGAGTCAGCCAGACGGAGAAGGACACCCCGCCATTCCTCCGATCGCAGACCTGGAGACTTCTCCAGAAGGACATTCGAGAGACGCGCGGGATAAGCGGAAGAAGCTTTGGTCATTCTCGGAGTCCAGAGGTCACCGGCGGTGGAGAGATTCACACGCCAGACGTCTGGGCATAAGTTAAGAGACCCAAGACGCCGTCATCCGGAGAATGGCGACGAATGGAAGATCTTAAACGCATGTCAAAGGGAAGGGTGTTGCTGAAGTGGGAGACATAGTGAGCACACCAACTACGCCGTTTAGGCAGTCAGAGCCAGCGGCACACTCCCTCCCTTTCTATCACCAGAAGCTACAGGGTTAGAGAGTCCGACGCGCCTGAAAAGAGGTCTAGCACGCAAGACAGTACCTATCAGCCCTCGCGTCCGGCGACGACGTCGAGGTATTCCTATTCCGCTTGCTCAGAGGACTTGCGGGTAGTCTTGAAGAAGCGGGCTCGCCGACGGGAGACTTAGAGGGTACCGGCGTTCCAGCGGTTATCCTATGGGGGTCGCGCTAGTGAAGAGGTCGTAATGCCTCCACCCCGCCTTGCTGTACCTCCTCCTCCAGACACGGATTTGGCGAGGCTGAGCGCCACCCTTTCTCCCTAGAGATAGAAATCAACGCTTCTCCGGGCTTCCACCAGCCAAAGTTCACGTTCTACGACGGCAAACCGATCCATACATGCATGTAAGCCACTTCCGACAGGTCATGGCCAGACATAGGCGGAATGACGCTCTTATGTGCCTTATCTTCCCGTCAAGTTTGGGCGAGCTGGGCTTGAAATGGTTTGAGAGGCTGCCGGAGGGGAGCATCAAAAGGTGGCAGCAGTTGGCGGAAGCCTTTGTGACGCGTTTCAAAACCAACACCAGAACGCCAAAAGAAGTTGACCACCTTCTTAGTGTCAAGATGGAGCCGAGCGACACACTCAAGGCATACAACTCCAGATACTGGGAAACCTTCAATGAGATCTTGGATTGCCCGGTCAACCTGGCAATCACCAATATAAGCGTGGTCTCCTGGTCGGACATAGACTGCGGGACTCGCTTACCATGCACCAGCCGACATCCATGGGCTAACTCATGCAGCGCATCAACGAGCACATCCGAGTAGAAGATGATGCGGCAGCATCTACCGCGAAGGCAACTACGGTAGTAACAGACAAGAGGTCGGCTGGCAAGGTGCACGCGGTCGGACAGGAGACTAACCGTTCAAATGATCGCGCCGAGGAATCTGACTGAGGTTCAAATCGTCGAAACCGGGGTAGGGGTCGGCGGAATGACCGAGATGAATACCCCCGCGACGACGTAGCTGATGCAAACAGAAGGTTGAAAGCTCGGATGAGCATCACCACGATCTTTAAGATTCCAATCTATCGCATACTTAGTGAGATCCGTGACGAGGATTACGTCCGGTTTCCTGCTAAGTTAGGCGATGTGCAAAAAGGCTTCAATCTGCGGTACCGCTGCACATTCCACCGGGAGCGTGAACACCGGACAGAGGACTATTTGCCTCTGAAGCAACACTTGGAGGAGCTAGTCGCAGCCGGACACTTGGACCTTTACATTGATGGGGTGTGAAGGCCGCACATCAAGCCCGGTTGACCCGCGTGGACCGGATGACCTGGAGGCGCCCCCACAAGGAGTTGTTAATGTCATCCACGGCATAGTGGAGCCGGTGCGTATGCGAGCTCCGAGGTATGATCAAGAAGGCAGAAACATATGAGGGAAGTTTTGTCGGTCCAGCCGCGATCAAGAGGGGGAACCGAAGAGAAAGACGTGATCAGTTTCTCTACAAGGGACTTAGAGCGCATTCAGACGCCGCACAACGATGCCTTAGTGGTCACACTCCGCGTCAAGGAATTCGATGTCAAGCGCATCTTGATCGACCAGGGAAGCTCGGTCGAGATCATGTATTACGACGCGTTCAAACAGCTCAAACTCCGAGATACAGACTTGGCTCCGGCAACTTCGCCACTGGTTGGTTTCAACTCGCAACCGGAGTGGCCTTTGGGAAAAATTATTCTGCCGGTCAAAGCGGGATCCGTGGTCAAGCAAGTGGAGTTCTGGGTATTGCAAGTGCCGTCTACATATAACCTGATCCTTGGAAGGGGATGGCTTCACGCTATGCAAGCCGTAGCGTCGACCTACCATCAGGTGATGAGATTCCCTCGGCTATGGGGCAATTGAGGAAGTTTGGGGCGATCAGGTCATGTCGAAGCAATGCTTCGTGGCAGTGAACGGGAGCCGAGCTGCCAAAGGCTTCGTCCAAATGATTGAAGGACCGGAAGACCGGGGAGTCCTTGACGACGTGGGCACCAAGGCTGAGGACAAAGCCGTTGAAGAGTTGGTGGAAGTGCGGATTGACACGGAGAGCCCGAACAAGTTCTTCTTGCTCGGATCAAGCCTTACCGCCCAAGAAAGGACCGAATGGTGGAATTTTTTATGGCAAATATCGAAGTCTTCGCATGGTCGCCTTACGACATGCCCGGCATCGATCCGAGTTTTATTTGCCATCACCTCAATGTTTTCCCCGGGGCAAAGCCGGTCATTCAGAGAACAGGAGATCGGCGCTACACCATGCCAGGTAGTTGCAGAAGAGGTGAAGAACTGCTTGAGGCACGAGCTATTCAGGAAGTGCACTACCCTCGTGTGATTTCAAACACGGTCATTGTACCTAAGAAGAATGGGAAGTGGCGAGTTTGCGTCGACTACAAGACCGTCAACCGAGCTTGCCCTAAAGACAGCTTTCCTCTGCCCAGAATAGACCAACTTGTCGATCTAACGGCCGGACATAACAGGCTCAGTTTTTTGGATGCCTACCGCGGCTATCATCAGATTGCCATGCATGGCCCCGACCGTGAGATCACCTCTTTCACTACTCCAAGGGGACTCTTCTGCTACCGAGTCATGCCTTTTGGTTTGAAGAACGCCGGGGCAACTTTCCAAAGGATGGTGACCAAGATGTTCGCTCCTCTGCTAGGAACCGGACATGGAGGCTTATATTGATGATATGGTGGTCAAAAGCCGGCATCAAGCAGACCACTTGTCCGACTTGGCCGAGATGTTCGCCATTCTCAAACGACACAAGCTACGCCTGAATGCGTCTAAGTGTGCCTTTGGCGTGGGATCCGAAAATTCTTAGGCTTCCTAGTCACAAACCGAGGCATCGAGGCAGACCCCACACAAATCAGAGCCGTACAAGAATTAAAGCAGCCAAGCTCGGCTAAGGACGTGCAGCATCTGGCCGGAATGGCCGCCGCGCTTAACCGATTCATAAGCCGGTCATCAGATCGCTGCCGCCCTTTCTTTCAAGCTTTGAAATCAAAGTTCTCATGGGATGAAGAATGTGACCGGGCTTTGGCCGAGCTCAAGGAGTATCTGTCTTCAGCACCACTGTTGTAACACGAAGCCCGGCGAAGAACTTTACCTTTATCTGGCCGTTTCTCAGCATGCAGTTAGTGCGGTGCTTGTCCGGTCGGAAGGAATCAAGCACCCCTCTATCTTCTACGTAAGCAAAACCTTGCTACCGGCAGAGTCGAGATACTTGCCGTGGAAAAACTTGCGTTGGCATTGATTGGCCTCCAGGAAGTTGGCGCACTATTTCCATGCTCATACAATCATTGTTTTGACCGAGTTCCCCCTCAAAGCTTTGTTCGAGCGGGCGGACTTCTCCGGTCGAATTCTCAAGTGGGCGGTCGAATTGGGACAGTTTGACGTCAAGTTCCAGCCACGCACTGCCATAAAGGCCCAGACATTGGCCGATTTTGTTGCTGAATTCTCACCCGGGATTCATCCCGTCTGCCCAGTGGATCTTGCGGGGCAGCCGAAGGTGAGTGCAGTTTTAACCGAAGTAACACAGCGCGATGTTGCGACGCGGAACTTGCGCGCCCCGCCGAAGAACCTTCAGCTAGTACGACGCTACAGCCCGGCGATGCGACGACGGAGTTGGGTATTACCGACCAACCTGCTCTGTCCGATGCCGCATCACCAGGAGGGAGGAAGTGGAACCGATCAGCATATGATGACCTGACGCCGCACAGCCGAGCGACCATGCGCCCATCCACCTGCAAGCCTCCCAGGACCCCTCAGAATGTTGGAAGCTCTTTGTGGGCGAAATGTGGAAACTTTTCGTAGATGGGGCTTCTAACCGCCACGGTGCCGGGCTGGGCATAGTTCTGATTTCGCCAGACGGACTGACCATCGAACACTCTATCACCCTTGGATTCCCTGCATCAAACAATGAGGCTGAGTACGAGGCGCTTTTGGCCAGGCTCAAGAGCGCGCTTCAGATGCACGCATCCGAGCTAATGGTTTATAGTGATTCCCAACTTGTGGTTAACCAAGTTTCTGGGGTTTACGAAGCTAAAGACGACAGAATGGCGAAGTACCAAGCTCTGGTAAGAGACCACATCAAGCGATTCCAGGCAATAAGGGTCCAACAAATTGGCCGTGAAGAAAACGGCCGAGCAGATGAATTAGCCGGCCTTGCTTCCATGGTCGATAGCACATCTCCCAGCCCTCTCCTGATTGAATTCCTTCCGAGGCCCAGCATTGAGGAAGCCGAGCAGACAGAAGTACTCTGCACCGAGCTAGGTCCTTCCTGGATGGACCCAATTATCCTCTTCCTCAAAGATCGGACCCTTCCCACCGACAAAAAGGAAGCACATAAAGTCCGGGTGAAGTCAGAGCGGTTTTGGCTCTCTCCATCTGGCGCTTTATACAAGAAGTCTTTCACCGGTCCCTATCTCAAGTGTGTACACCCAAGCAGCGTGGAAGCTTTCCTGTACGAAATTCACGAAGGCATATGCGGCAGTCACATAGGGGGCAGATCTCTAGCCTACCGGGCTATCTCGCAAGGATATTGGTGGCCGTGCATGCAAGCAGACGCGCAGAAGTATGTTCGCAAATGTGAGAAGTGCCAGAAGTTTGCCCACCAAATCCACCAGCCGGCCAGGGAACTTCTTCCCCTCACCAGCCCTTGGCCCTTTGCGATGTGGGGGCTAGATATAGTGGGGCCACTCCCAACGGCACCAGGCAACCGGAAGTTCTTCATTGCGGCTACAGACTACTTCACCAAATGGGTTGAAGCGAGCCTGGCAAATCAAGGAAAGACGTCAAACGGTTTGTCTGGCAGAATGTGTAACGGTTTGGCGTCCCCAAGATTCTGATCTCTGACAATGGCACCAATTTGACGGCGCTATTCAGAGGATTTTGTGAAAACTTGAAGATTGAATTCTACAACTCTACCCCGGCTTACCCACAGTCTAACGGCCAAGCCGAAGCATCAAACAAGACCATTCTTGATGGTTTGAAGAAAAGACTTGAGAAAGCCAAGGTAAATGGGCCGAGGAACTCCCAAGTGTCCTTTGGGCTACCGAACTACCCCTAGGCGCTCTACCGGGGAAACTCCTTTTGCCTTGGCATATGGCATGGAGGCGGTCATCCCTTTGGAAGTCGGTATGCCCACCCTCCGCAGCGAAAGTTTTGAGCCTGAGCTGAACGCCGAAGCCATTGCCCTAGAATTGGACCTAGTGGAAGAACGCCAGGAAAAGACTCTCATCCATGTGGCCGCCTACCAACAAGAGCTTTCAAGAAAATACAACAAAACGGTGCACCCCAGACCGTTCAAAGTAGGCGACTGGGTTTTGAGGAAGGTCATGGGCAACACCCTGGTGCCAGGTGAAGGCAAACTAGGGGCAAACTGGGAAGGACCTACAAGATAACCGGTCTGGCGGCAAGGGGGCATACCACTTGGAGGACTTGGAGGGAAGAGGAATACCCCAGCCATGGAATGCGGCCAACCTCAAACTGTACTATTTTTAGCTTTTGTGTTCTTTCTGTGAAAATGAATTTTTGCCTCACACTTCAGAATGTAATATTCTTTTTGTCAATATAATAGAAGTGTCTCATCTTTGTTTTAGCATTCAGATTGTTGTTTTCAACTTTGAGGTTTTTAACCAAGATGTTTTATTCCGGTTGACTAAGTTGATGATTTGCTCAACTTTGAGGTTTTCAACCGAAATGTTTTATTCCGATTCACTAAGTTGATGATTTGCTCAACTTTGAGGTTTTCAACCGACATGTTTTATTCCAGTTGACTAAGTTGATGATTTGCTCAACTTTGAGGTTTTCAACCGACATGTTTTATTCCGGTTAATTAAGTTGATGACTTGCTCAACTTCTTTGAACTTCAACCGAGATGTTTTATTCCGGTTGACTAAGTTGATGATTTATTCAACTTTGAGGTTTTCAACCGAGATGTTTTATTCCGGTTAATTAAGTTGATGACTTGCTCAACTTCTTTGAACTTCAACCAAGATGTTTTATTCCGGTTGACTAAGTTGATGATTTACTCAACTTTGAGGTTTTCAACCGAGATGTTTTATTCTGGTTAATTAAGTTGATGACTTGCTCAACTTCTTTGAACTTCAACCGAAATGTTTTATTCCGGTTGACTAAGTTGATGATTTGCTCAACTTTGAGGTTTTCAACCGAGATGTTTTATTCCGGTTGACTGAGTTGATGATTTATTCGACTTTGGTGAAACTTCAACCGAGATGTTACTCCGGTTGACGGAGTTGATGATTTACCCAACTTTATGATTCAAACCGAGATGCCTTTTCCGGTTAAATAAGTTAAACAAGATGGTTTGTTCTGGCGAAGTATTTTGTCCGGCTGAAGTTATTTAGCTGGGAGACCGTGCAAACACTTGATGAAAATCGAACTTTTTCATTGATGTGCAAAATAATTACAAGAGGAGGGGTAGATAGCCCGATTACATGTTCAAACAAAAAGAAAGAAGACAAAGAAAACTAGACTAAGGGGGAAAGGTTTGTGAATTCATCCTTGGTTGCGGTCGCTTCTAGGTCGACGTGGTTGTGGTCTCCTAGATACCGGTCTGCTCCTCACCGGGCTACTTTGGGCGGTTGTCACCCTCGGCATCTTCCTCGGCATCCTCCGCCTCTTCTTCCTCGGCCTCAGCTTGCAACGCGCTGAAGATGTCGTTGGCGTATGGCACAAGGTACGTCGGCAAGAAGGCAACTGGGGGAGAGACGAGCACGTCGGTCCCAAGTCCTTGGTTGAGTTGTTCACAAGCAGCCTTCCATCCCGCCTTGAAGAAGATGTCTTGGGTGGCATGGACTTGCTTGGTGTAGCTCTCCTCGGCTTCCTTGAAACCGGCGTTGTTGGCGTCCTCCAGCTCCTTCTTATTTGATTCTTTCAAAGCCTCCAGCTCGGCCCGGAGCACGTCCCTTTCTTTCTCGGTGGTTCCAAGCTGGCCGAGCAACTAGAATTGTCAGAGTTGGTCATCTCCAACGAAGCTTTGGACCGACCGAGCTCGGCTTGAAGGTGTTCCACTTGGTTGGCAGAGTTGGTGGCCTTTTGCTGGAGTCGGTGAATGTGCTCCACAACCAAGTGTTGTTTCTGGATGGCCTGCAAGAAGAAGGTTTGATTAGAAAGAAAACCGAGCAAACACTTTGGTAAATTTTCTTTGGCAAAATGTGCAAAGTTCTTACCCTGGTCATAGACTTGACCGAGGATTTTACCAGCCGGGTGTCCGGCACATGATCGCTGCCGACCACGTCGCTCGGCAGCAGCAAGGCCTTGGTCAGATCGAAGGCCAGCAGGTGCTCCTTGTCACCTTTGACCGAGGCGGTTGCCGGGATCTCCTTACCCCGGTGCTTGAGCTGCGGCCTCCATGGTGGAGTTGGGTCAGCTATCACGGCAAGTTTCTCGATGTTGAGCTCCGCAACTAGCTCGGTGGAAGGGTCTGCACGTGGCCTTTTGCCAGCCCGGCGGTTGTCTTTGCTGGCTTGCCCGGCGGCAGGAGACGCCAGTGCAACCACGGTCCCGCTGGATTGCCCGGCAGCAGGAGAGCGGGTTTGGATGCTCGGTATCTTGGTGGAGGTGGCAGTGATTAGGTTCTTGATGCGGCTTCTCTTGGCCATCTCTTCTGCCTCGGTCAAACGGATGAATGGCACGTCCGGTAATGTGGGATCGGGAGGTGGAGATGGAGCGCGAAGAAAGTCTATGACTTTACTCCGGCGTGGAGTTGAATATCTGTATGTTGGTGTGTAACCGAGGAGCTCGTGGCAATCCCGGTTGCGGTAGCGGAGCACGGTTCTGATGGCTGCTTCGTTGGGATAATGATAGTGGGCTTGCAGGGCTTCGATTGCTGCAAAGGAAAACAGAAAAAATATTAAGTACAGAATAGTGAAGAAAGATAAATTGACCAGTAGGTAGCACGGCTTACATGTTGAACCGAAGTTCTTGCTAACGAACCAGCCCGGTACGTCGGCTGTTTCATAGTTGCCGGACACCCAGAAAAAGTCATCATCGTGCAAGTCCTTGTTTGGGGTGCCGATCATTATCTTCTCCTTGCCCGGTCAGATTTTTAAATAGTAGGCAAGGCCATCGCCTATATGCCCGAGGGTATACTGGCGCAGTATCTCGGCTAGTCCTAGGTTGGTTCCTAGCCGGTTGTTCAGTTCGTGGATCCCGTTGATTATTCTGTAAGTGTTGGTTGAGACCTGGGTTGGAGCTAGCCTGGTGCATCGCAAGAATTCGCAGATCAGCGGGTTAACCGGGAAGCGGAGGCCCCCTTCTATAATGGATAGCAAGGTGAAGGGACACTGGTCTAATCTGTCCCATGGGGTTGTGTCCTCAACGCCGAGCTCTAAGTGAACGTCGTCCGGGATACCGTACTCTTCCCGGAATGCGGCCAGGGCAAGCGGAGTGTCGACAAGGAAGCGATAGCGCCCCATGTGTAGCCGGCTGGTTTAGCTCGGCTGAGGTGGTTTGGCACAGACTGGTGTTTGATGGCTGCTCGGTCTTTGAGAGCCTCGGTATTGGTCTGTGGTCCCCTAGGACTCTGCAGGAAAAGGAGGATAATTGTAAGTGGAAGCGCGGTCGCACAAAATGAGCTTGACTTTAGCTCGGTCAAGAAGAGTGCCAGACCACCTTGGTCGCGAAGGCAAACTAAGGAGCTCGGTCGCTCAAGCGGACCAGATGTTAGCCCGGTTGAGCGGCCAAGTCCTCTGCCTACCTCGGTTTCTACTAAGGTTTTGGCAAACTTGTGATTTGCTCGGTCTTAACGTTTTTTGGGATCAAAAGAAGATTTGGAGCCCGGTCCGCCCCAGATCTTAAGGTGATTATCAGTGAAGCTGAAGAACAGCAAGGAGAACAAGGGGCAGGGAAGGGTTTTGGGGAGCTATACCCTAAAATCTATGGTTTTAGTGCCCTAAAACAAGAAATACCAAATGAAATAGCAATAAAGGGGTCGAGGAACTTACCAGAATGGGGCTGGAGGTGAGTCTTCAAGCACGAACGCAGCAAGACGCAAGAAGGAAGCTCTTCGAAGGCTCTGGAGCTCTGGAACGTCAAGAACTAAAGGAGAGTCAGTAAGAACAAAATGAAGGGAGAAATGACGTATATATGGGAGAGAGAGACCGCCAAAATTTTTGAATTTGAAGGGACGTGAGGGTTGGCTGCTCGAGGCCAATAAACGAGCGACGCGTGTCCCAATTAATGGCGGTGTTAGAGTTGAAGAGACAGGAAGGCGAGATGAGACGTCGGCCGCAAATTTTGGAACTGAGCATGGAATTAGTGCGGTTGACGTCTTGCAAACAACAGATCGAGGAAGGGTCTACCCCGGTCGGATCATGTAATCGGTTACGTTGTGCGGACGGAATTAAGGGGCAATTGAGAGGGAGATTTTATGAGCTGGAATGGGCCATGGCAAAGGCCGGGCAAGTTGAGTGCCGAACACGTTTGGGCCGCGGTAGCTTGGGCTTGTCCAGAGAGGTTTTGCTTGGTTAAGGCACAGGGTCATGTTGGACCGAGCTACTTGGGCTTGTTTGTGTAGAAACCGGGCTACTTGAAGTTGCTCGGCCGAGATGACTGCCTGCCATCCCGGATTCCACGGTTCGTGCGTTTAGCTCGGCAGGAAGGCCTACAGCTAACCGGCTCGACCTACCTCGAGCTCGGCTTGCCAGAATGCAACCAAGCTCGGTCGTTCTGGGGCTTGGCAGTGGATCACTCAAATATGCCGCGCAGTGCGGTCATAAGAAGTCGAGGTGGTTCCGTCGGTCTGCCGGGTTTCGCCGAGATAGCCTGACAGTTTGGTTGGGTGGTGATTGCTGGGTTTGTGCTGACAGATGGGATAGCAGCACCACGTGTCGAGAGACTAATGGAAGTAGATTTGGGGCGCAGAACGTATATAAGTATGTCTGCGCCCCCCATGCTGGACAGATGATCATTTGGTGAGATATACTTAGACATTCAACTCTCTCCTCTCTCTTTACCCCTGAGCACGTGCTAACTTGACTGTCGGAGGGGTTTTCCGGCCACACATCGCCGGGTAGCTCACCGCTGTTGTGTTCGCAGGTCGATCAGATGGACAAGGAGCTTGGAAGAAAGGAGTACGGGCTCGCCGGAATATTTGCTCCCCGTACAGCTACTATGCCACTGTCCAGACAATGAAAAACAAGTGAACTATTCTAGATATCAACTCAGGGCACCAACTTATGCACTTGTGTATTCAACTCTCTTCCTTTATGCTCCTCCAGTCTCCTATTTATGGCATATTATAATGACAAGAGTAGGTTGTCATGGTTATTGCACATTGGAATTGGAACATGTAACAAATGCACACATAAACTGCTGTTCTTCTTTCTTTCTTTTTCTTAAACTTTGCTGAAAAATTTCTTTTAATTTTCACAATTTGCATTGCAGCACACAATGTCAGCGTCTGGTTCACGAAGAGGAAGGAAGAGGAAAAATGCTACTGGTCACAGATCTAATCCTGGTTGGGAACACGGCATTGAAGTGGATGTTGCAAGCAAAAAGGTAAAATGCAAGTATTGTAATGCTCTACTCGTTTTGGAGGAATATATAGATTAAAACACCATTTAGTATGCACTCATCAAAATGTCGAACCATGTCCCCAAGTTCCAGAAGATGTTAGAGAAAAATTTATGAGTCTTTTAAGAACTCAAACATTAGAGTCTCAAAATAAGAAAAGGAGGATGCTTGATATTGGTGATGATGATTCTGATGAAGAAGTAGAAGTAGAACTATTGCATGCTAGGTATGAAAACAAACAAAAAACATTATGGGCGTACGGATAAATTTGTGGTGAATAAGTCTCGGCACCAAAATCAAAAAAACTATCAATCAATTATTTAAGAAAGAAGAGAGAGATGATGTTTGTCAAACAATTGCCCGGTTTTTTTACACTAGTGCAATTCTTTTTAATTGTGTCAACAACCTTATATTTCCACTTATGGTTAAGAAAATTGGAGATTATGGAAAATGCCTTGTGCCACCATCTTTCCATGAAATTAGGGTGACATTTTAAAAAAAAGAAGTGCGTGAGACATTGCAATTACTTAATGAGTTTAAGGAACAATGGAAAAAGACGGGGTGTATAATTATGTCTGATGGATGGTCGGATAGAAAGAGAAGATTAATTTGTAATTTTCTTGTCAATAGCCCTAATGGAACTATCTTTATATCATCATTGGATACATCCGACATTTCAAAAACCGGTGAAAAGGTTTTTGAGATGTTGGGTGAGGTTGTTGAGAACATTAGAGTGGAGCATGTTATGCAAGTGGTGATCGACAATGCTTCTAATTATAAGTTGGCGGGAGAAATGTTAATGGATAAGAGGAAGAGCTTGTTTTGGACGCCTTGTGCCGCTCATTGTATAGATTTGATGTTAGAGGATTTTGAGAAGCAAATCCAACTTCATCGAGTTACAATTAAAAAAGGGAAAAGAATTGTGGCATACATTTACTCAAGAACAAATCTTATTCATTGGATGAAGGAGTTCACCAAAGGTATTGAACTTATTAGGCCCGTGGTAACTCGGTTTGCCATATCTTACTTGA
Source organism: Camellia japonica (assembly GCA_030407325.1). Classification (NCBI taxonomy): domain Eukaryota; kingdom Viridiplantae; phylum Streptophyta; class Magnoliopsida; order Ericales; family Theaceae; genus Camellia; species Camellia japonica. The sequence goes on along the minus strand of JAPPVO010003784.1, from coordinate 4,753 downwards.
CCTTGAGGCGCCTTCATGAGGAAAAGGGTGCATTGTTCTCTTTGTTTACATCATCCAAGTGGAGGAATAGTCGATTTGCAAGGTCTAAAAAGGGTAAAAAAATTGAAGATATTGTTTTAGATAATCGTATTTTTTGGAAGGGTGTTTCTATGTACTTAAGGCTGCAGTACCTCTCATTAAAGTACTTAGATTGGTGGATTCGGATGAGCATCCGGCAATGGGATTCATTTACGAGGCAATGGATCATGCAAAAGAGGAAATTCAAAGCAATTTCAATAATGTTTTTGCATGGTAAACTCTTATCTAGTTAAACTTATTTACTTTACTACTATATTTCCCTAAACTTTTTATTTGTTCTTGTTCATTGATATTCTTTATTCAATGGTGGTAGCTATGATCCTATATGGCCATCATTAATAGAATGTGGGAATCCCAACTCCATCACCCATTGCATGCTGTAGTATACTTCTTGAACCCTCAGTTTCATTACAGTCCCAATTTTCAGCCCGATGCTGAGGTTAAAATTGCGTTGTACAAATGTCTTGAAAGAATGGTTCCTGATGCTAATGAGAGGGTGAAGATAGATTTGCAAATTGATGCATTCAAGAGTGCAAGAGGACTCTTTGGCATACAAAATGCAATCATGACTAGAAAAAAGAAATCTCCAGGTGTTTTTTTATTTTTACTATAAGTTGATTTGTATCATTTTTAACATCTTATTATTTGTTTTCATTTCATCAATTTTAAATTTTAACTAAACTTTCATGTAGCTGACTGGTGGGACTCTTTTGGTGATGAATGCCCTGAGTTGAAGAGGTTTGCAATTAGGATATTAAGTTAAACATGTAGTTCATCGGGGTGTGAGCGCAATTTGAGTGCTTTTGAGATGGTACATTCAAAGCGGAGAAATTGCTTGCACCAAAAGAGAATGAATGACTTGGTATTTGTCATGTGCAATTTGAAATTGAGACAACGACACATGAATAGACAAGCAATCGTGAATCCATTATGTTTGGATGATGTCCCATCAGATGATGAATGGATAACAGAGAGAGAGACTCTGACTCTTCCAAGAGAAGGAAATTGGTTGAGTGTGCTTGATAGGAATGCTCGACATGGATGTGATTTAGATGAAGACGAAGTGAAGGCCCTTACAAGGAATTTGGAACAAGCTTGTAAGTTTATGTACACATCTTTTAGTTTTAATTAAAAATTATAACTTTAGTTTTACTTTTAATTTTTTTTGTTTACTCAACTTAGGTCATGATCATATTGGTGGAGAACATGATGAAGTTCATAAAGTAAGTGATGATGATGCTATGGATCAAAACATGGATGCTCGAAGGGATTTTGATCATGACTTTGAAGATGCTACTATTGGTAAAGACATTGAGGAGTTGGATGGCACCGTGGGTGGTGATGATGATGATGATGATGATGATGATGATGATGATGAGGATGATGATGCGGCTGTTGGAAATGGTTAGAAAATTCTGGGTAAAACCAGAAATTTTTTCCTAACTTTAGTCTATTATTTAGGTAAGACCCGAGCGTCAAATTTGGCACGTCAAAGTGGTAACGCATTCTATGTCGCATTATGATTCACGTGGTATATTTGGTTGCTCAAAACCATTACCAAGTGAATGGGAAATTGAAGCCCAAGTATGCTCCATGGAAATGGAGTTTTGGTGGAAAATTCTTAAAGGTTTGAATAAGGCTTGTCCCATATTGATTTGGTGGGAAGTTTTGAATGGGTTTATAAGGCATGGATTGGAACTTGGGGTGTGCCCCAAGGGGTACCCAAGTGTTTTAGAGAGGAGGTTATGGGCAAAATGGGCTAGACCCATTGGACCCAAAAATCACCACACACCCGCGCGTCGCCGCAGCCGCCGTCCGATCGGGCTGGGCTAGGCGCGGGTGTATGGTGTGAGGTTGGGCTTGTCCAGCCCAATACCTATCTTTTTGGGTCAAAAACATTTGAATTTAATTTTTATTTTTTGGAAAAATAAAATCCAGAATTCAAATTAAAACTAGTCGGTTTTTCTTGTACACCCAAACAGGGCCCTTCCCGTTTTTATCTGTTTGAATTTTGAACCCAACAGATTTAAATCTGTTTAATTCAAAACCAAACAGGTTTCATACCTGTTCAAACAGGTTTGCACTTGTTTAATTCAAAACCTGCAGCCACCAATCCATCTATAAATAGGACAGCCCTCATTTGATGTTTTTATATTCAGAAATTTCGTACTTCACCTCTGCAAATTTATTCTTCATTTTGCTGCATTTAATTTTTGTGAGAAAGAGTATAAACACTTAGTGTGTTCGTTAAGCAAACAATTTGTAGTGCTGTTATTGTTTGTAGTTGATCATTTCATCCTGGGAGATAGACGTCCATATTCTGAAAGCATAGAGGAGAGGACGAATCTGTCTTAAGGACACAGTGTCAAACACTGGACTTGATCAGAATAATATTCAAGATATTAATCAAGTAAGTTATTTATTTATTTTATGTTATTATTATTTATTTAAATCAGATTTTAATTTTATTTTGGTAACAAGATAAAATCTGTTTTTATTTATTTAATTCTATTTCTAGTTTGATTTTTGTAATCAAACATTTTCCTCTCCTTTCCTTTATTTCTTTTGTTTTTTGTTTGTTGTTAAGTACACAAACAGAATTAATCTTTTTAAATACAGTGAAGATTGTCCAACAATCTTAAGACATATTATTTTTGGTGTCTTCATTGTATTTAATTTTCTGTGTTTTCAAAGTGATATTCTGGTTGGAAAATACAAATAGTATTATAAACTATTTGACAGATAGTAGTAATATACTGTCTATTTTCTTTGACAACTAGTAGTAATATACTGGTGTCATTAACAATTGCAGAATATTATTTGGTGTTACAGAAAATTATTGTGGTATTTTATTTTTCTAGTTTTAGTAACAAGGAAAATAAAATTATTTTGTGTTATAATTTATTTTCTGGTTTTAGTAACTACAAAAATTAATTTTGGTTCTCAGAAAGAATTTCTGAATTTTCTTTAATTAAAATTCTTGTCTTTTTTATTTTTTACAAAATTAAATTTGTATTTATGGTGTAATTTTTTGTATAGTTATGTAACTTTGTGTCTCGATCACAATCTGTTAATTTTGTACGTGACTTACGGTTTCGTTTAGAAGGCCACTTAATTTTGAACCCTTTGTGAAAATGTGTTAGTTCTTTTGACTTTATCACAGTTCATCGTGAGTATACTTGGAAGTATTTGTTTCTAGAGTTAAATATTAGTTTTACAAACTAATTTCATTTTTATTGCGAAAAACCTTTGTGGCAAGTTTATTTTTTTATTGGTTTACTGATTCATTTTTTAATTTCTGTGTATAGATCCGTAGTCGTGAATAGTTTCTACACATGAGTCGGAAAAATATATATATATATATTCACAAGAACATTTTAATGTATATATAATTAGTTTATTTATGTACAAATCAAACTGATTAAATGAAGGTATGTTTTGTCATTTTTGGAGTTTAAAGTATAAAACGCGTTGGATTTTATTTATGGGTTGAGAATCTTTTTATCTCATGGATCATGCATGACTAATTTATTTTGTTAATTCATTATTTTTAGTTGATGTGTTTGATATGCATGTATTGATATCAACTCAAGTTATTTCTTAAAAATAATTTCATGTGATTTGGAATGATAAATTGATATGTTGACCTTGTACATAAGCGAATTAATTTGAGTTTTTCCAATAATTTTGAATGGGTGTTTAAACATCAGAAAAATTTAAACATGAAGATTTAAGTAGTTATATCATTCCATTTAATTGAAAGTAAATTTAAGAAATCTTTTATGTTGTTTATTAGTTTGTCTTGAATTTGTGACATAAGATGTCGTCTATTATTATTATTATTTTTTACTTGCTGTAGACACCCCATTTTTGACCGTCCTCAAGACTTGGACGTCACCGTTGGAACGCTCGGTGATTATCCATGTTTGTGTTCATTTTGAGTTCCCGGAGGTCCCGGCTGCGCGTCGTGCCTCAAGACCTCTCAACCGGCTTGTTCTGTGCTTGGTTTTACACCAAGACTTGTGTGTTTTGCATTGAGGGTAGGGGGGAGGCTTGTTAGCCATCCCTGAAGCCCGCCGGCTGCCCTCACACACACACACCGGTACTCCCTTTTGGCCGTCGGCACTTTTTTCTCAAACACTTTGGCCGGTCGGCACTGTATGTTGCCGACCGGCACTTTTTTGTGCCGGTGACTGTTTTGGCCGGCCGACTTGCACCTTTGAACCCCTGGGACATAGTGCATGCCAGCTGTGCCAGCTGGAATGCACCATCACATTCCCCCGTGCACAGGTGTGGCCATTTTGCACCCTTTGCACCCTCTAAGCTTCTAGAAGCTTGCACCTCTGGCCAAGCTTCTTGGAGAAGCTTGGCCAACTGTCTTGGCTTCTTCAAGAAGCCAAGACCCCTTTGCCCCCCCCTTGAACCTTTTGGTCTTGCTTAGCCATTAAGTCTTGGCTTTATTTTGCCTATATAAGCTCATTTCATCTCCCTTGAGCTAGGTTAGAATTTTTGAAAGTAAAAACCAGAGACATATCTCTATATCTCTGATATACATCCATATATATCTATATCTCCCTCTCTCTCATCCTTGTGTGTGTGTTTTAAGCCTAAAAGGTGTGTTTTTACCTTACTTTTGCACCATTACACCCCCATTACACCTTAGCTCGAGATTGAG
>JAPPVO010003783.1:0-35783 GCA_030407325.1 Camellia japonica | reverse complement strand
ATGCGTGTGAATGTTCGCCATGACAATAGGATTGCCATGCGGCAAATGCTTATATGTGATATTACTGTTTGAATGCCTGTGGGTGGAGGTTGGATTGCCTGAGTTGGAACAACTCGTTGAAATCCGAATTTTAGCCTACTTGCGAGTAGCACAAAAAACCAACACGTTTTTCGAGACAAAACGGATACGCAATGTGTATTTCCAAATTAGGCATCTAGTCTATACTTTTGTGTGTGTGCGCATCACATAGTAATTCTAGGCTAATAACTGGAATAAGAACGCATAAAGTTTTCAAAAACGGATATCACGGTTAGTAGAGGCCGGTCTTCGGACCGGGCGAAAGGGGGTGCTCATAGCTGACCTTCCCCGATCGTACCCAAGCTCCCGAGCCAAGTCACTTTGGTGATGACGGACACGTGGCCTTCGGCACCGAGTCAGGGTTTCCTAAATTTCCCATTTTAAAAATATTTAGGTGGCGACTCTGTAATCTGGCAAAGCAGTCCATGTTTGGCACTACTTTTTCAAAAATCTGTTTTTCTTCAAAACGATTTGCCGGATTCGGACTCTTTGGTTCAGATTTAGAACCGCGACGAAATCGTGTCCGAACTGTAGCCGAGGTCCCCGCGGAGCTACACACAAAAACGTGCGACGCGCAAAATAGCGCGAGTGTCAACTGCACAAAACAGTGCGACGCGCAAAATTGCGCGACTGATAAACTGCACAAAAACGTGCGACGCGCAAAATAGCGCGAGTGATAAACTGCACAAAAACGTGTGACGCGCAAAATAGCGCGAGTGTCAACTGCACAAAACAGTGCGACGCGCAAAATAGCGCGACTGATAAACTGCACAAAAACGTGCAACTCGCAAAATAGCGCGATTGTCAACTGCACAAAACAGTGCGACGCGCAAAATAGCGCGAGTGTCAACTGCAGAAAAGAGTGCGACGCGCAAAATAGCGCGAGTGTCAACTGCAAAAACGTGCGACGCGCAAAATAGCGCGAGTGTCAACTGCAGAAAAGAGTGCGACGCGCAAAATAGCGCGAGTGTCAACTGCACAAAACAGTGCGACGCGCAAAATTGCGCGACTGATAAACTGCACAAAAACGTGTGACGCGCAAAATAGCGCGAGTGATAAACTGCACAAAAACGTGTGACGCGCAAAATAGCGCGAGTGTCAACTGCACAAAACAGTGCGACGCGCAAAATAGCGCGAGTGTCAACTGCACAAAACAGTGCGACGCGCAAAATAGCGCGAGTGATAAACTGCAGAAAAACGTGCGACGCGCAAAATAGCACGAGTGTCAACTGCACAAAACAGTACGACGCGCAAAATAGCGCGAGTGTCAACTGCACAAAACAGTGCGACGCGCAAAATTGCGCGACTGATAAACTGCACAAAAACGTACGACGCGCAAAATAGCGCGAGTGATAAACTGCACAAAAACGTGCGACGCGCAAAATAGCGCGATTGTCAACTGCACAAAACAGTGCGACGCGCAAAATAGCGCGAGTGTCCACTGCACAAAACAGTGCGACGCACAAAATAGCGCGAGTGATAAACTGCACAAAAACGTGCGACGCGCAAAATAGCGCGATTGTCAACTGCACAAAACAGTGCGACGCGCAAAATAGCGCGAGTGTCAACTGCACAAAATAGTGCGACGCGCAAAATAGCGCGAGTGTCAACTGCACAAAACAGTGTGACGCGCAAAATAGCACGACTGATAAACTGCACAAAAACGTGCGATGCGCAAAATAGCGCGATTGTCAACTGCACAAAACAGTGCGACGCGCAAAATAGCGCGAGTGATAAACTGCACAAAAACGTGCGACGCGCAAAATAGCGCGATTGTCAACTGCACAAAATAGTGTGACGCGCAAAATAGCGCAAGTGTCAACTGCACAAAACAGTGCAACGTGCAAAATTGCGCGACTGATAAACTGCACAAAAACGTACGACGCGCAAAATTGCGCGAGTGATAAACTGCACAAAAACGTGCGACGCGCAAAATAGCGCGAGTGTCAACTGCACAAAAGAGTGCGATGCGCAAAATAGCGCGAGTGTCAACTGCACAAAACAATGTGACGCGCAAAATAGCGCGAGTGTCAACTGCACAAAATAGTGCGACGCTGTTGGCTACATATTTTGTAAAGCCAAATCATAGTTTGACACGTGGCAGATTAAGGGTATTATGGGAAGAAAATTCAAGTCCTCGATTGATCGAACACGTGGCAGTGAACATTGGTTCTTACGTGATCTGAGTAGCACTAGATCAGTAAAGAGATACAAAGTGACGTGGCTTCAACGGTTACTCATATTCAAATTCAAATACAGGAGGGAAGCTCAACTGCAAGAGATGGCGTAGTGGGACTACTTCTAAGGCAGCATGATCAACGATCATGGAGGAGCAGTTCGACAGTGTGAAGTGCAGTTCGAAGGTCATCTTTGACAAGTATAAATAGCAGGGAAGCCCTCAAAAAAAACCCCCAGACTCAGATCATACAAACCAGTTTTAACTTCATATTTTCCTTTCTAGTTTTACATTTCTTGTTCTTTAAATACCTGCACTTTAATACCAGCACTGCACTTCGATTCATAGGAGTAGTTTCAAGTAGATTCAAGTAGACTGTCGCTGTAAACCTCTTCGAGGCTGAGTTTGGACTATTGTAAGTGTTCATTTTAATGAAATACTTCGATTGTTCTTCATTAAACTGTTATTTCTCTTAATTTCTCCTAAGTCAAGCCACCAGTAAAAGTCCTCTTCATTGAGGCTGAAAGAACTAAAACACAATCGTCTGATAATTGGTTGGCAATTATAGTTTCTGTAAGGACTGATTGATCCTTGCTGGCACGCTCGCATTTACAAAAATACCCTTCGAAAAGCCAAAAAGCCAACATATATTTTTGGCACGCCCAGGGACTTGTTAAAATGGCTAGACGAAGACGACAAGGAGAAAATGAACGCCTGGAAGAAGGCGTAGAAGGAGAGGTAGAGATACCTAATCCAGAGGAGAATGTGGTAACACATCCTATGGAGACTCCTATGCTATCAGAACCTTTGGTCGAACAGACCAGAACTTCTGGACAAGAACCATATGTTCATAATATTGGACGAAACCAAGGAATTGGACCATCCACCGTTCCATCTACCCAGCCAACAAACCCATGGAATGGCTTGGTAGATGCTATGGGACAACAATTAATGAACATGATGGAAAGGGGGGCAACATCCTTTTTGGATCGAATGAATAATCACCAACCAACAAATACAAGACACACAGAGGAAATTTTAAATGTCCCTCAGCAAAGATTGGCTAGAGAAAAACAGCCTATGCAAGTTAATGGACAATTTAATGGTCAGACTAGTACTCAGAAATATGAAAGACCATCGCCTCAGTCTTGGTATGAACCATTTCAAGGCCTGTAGTAGGCCAAAATGCCTCAGTACTCAACAGTGAAGCCACACAAGGTGGTGGATCTGGCCAAGTACAAGAAAATGGCATAAGAATGGTGGCAAATCCCATGTTCGAAGCCATACCTGGCACTGGGGTACAATAACCCCTTATTTGAAATTTACCCGGGGGTTGGAAGTTTTCCCACAAATGGAAGGGACACAATACCTGTTCCAGCACCTTTCACAGGTCCTTTCGCAGGACAGGCTCAAAGGGTTACCCATACCCCCAACAGCAACCCTGCACCACAGGGGCAACCAGTCCCAAATATACCACTTTTTGGACCAAGAGGACCACAAGCACAAGTTTGTCCACCAAACCCTGTGTTTGTCCCTCCAGTAGTGGTTCAGCAAGCCCAAAATATGGTCCCTAGGGACCAAATTGCTGATATTGTTAGGGAGATGTGTGGACCGATGGCTCGGGGGTCCAGACTCCTGTATACAGAAAACCATACCCAGAGTGGGTAGATAGGGTACATGAATACCAAGAGGATTCAGAATACCAGACTTTACCCTATTCTATGGAACTGGAAATCAATCGACAGTAGAGCACATTGCCAGATTCGCTGCTCAATGTGGTGAATTCACTAATCATGACTACATAAAACTGAGATTATTTCCAAACTCTTTAACTGGGGGACCATTTGTATGGTATATCAACCTTACACCTGGCTCCATTCAAACTTGGCAACAAATGGAAGAGGCATTTCATGCCCAATTTTCCAATCGGAGCCAGAGGTGTCCATGGCGGACTTGGCAAGATTGAGTCAAAGGCCTGAAGAAAAGGCTACTCAGTTCATTGCCAGATTTAAAAGGGCTCGAAATAAAGTAGAGTCATCCTTCCAGAGCCAGAATTTGTAAGATTGGCTCAAAACGGTTTAGAGTTCAGGCTTCGAAAGAAGTTTGATTCAACTGAATTCAGGGATTTGGTCAAACTAACCTATAAGGTGTCTCGATATGAAGCATTGCTAGAAGAAGAACAAGATCGAAACAATGCTTCGTATAAGACATATTATAGAGATCCCAATTATGAAATCGATGCAGCAGAGATTGTGGGGCAAAGAACCCGTAATCTGTGAAGCATTAATTCATAAGGATACAACCATCGACCAGCAGTTTAAAAAGAAAGACTTTCACAGAAAGTATTCTTTCGATTTAACAAAAGCAGATGACATTTTTTGATCATTTGCTTGCAGCCAATTTCCTTAAGTTACCAAAAGGGGTAAAACTGCCGTCTCTTGATGAACTTAAGGAAAAGCATACTGTAAATGGCATAATTCTTGGTCTCACTCGACTAAAAACTGCATTGTTTTTCGAGACAGGATCCAAGAGCAAATCCGGAAAGGAAGTCTGAAGTTCCCAGCCAAAACAGAGAAAGCCATGGGAATTGACAGTAACCGTTTCCAGAAGTTGGAGAAAGCGCGGCTAATGTGGTTGTACCAAACTTTCAGAACTATCTCTGCAGGAATTGGGAGAGGTCAATGTGCAAGTGCATATTGCCAACCAGACAGCTGCCAAGAAGGAGACTAGAAACCCGCCAGTTGTTGGACAAGGTTTCTCACATCAGAAGGAAAACTCTGATGAAGAAGTACTGGATGACGATTCCTTGGAAGCAGCTGTAATGCAAAGGATGTGTCCCAGATGCAGACTAAGCTACAAATGGTTGAAGGGGCTTCCAATCGATGGGAAGCAATATTATAGGGACGTTCAGAGACGCCCTAAGTCAACCAATGCTTACAACAAAAGGCCGTATCCGGCTAGTGATAGGCAGCGACCATTAGTGGTTGAGCCTGCAGTAGACAGAATGCGTGATAAAGGCAAGAGGCCCTTGCATGAATCTAGGCCACCTAACTACTACAGAATGGAGAGCAGCCATTCCGAAAGAAGATTGGAGAGGAGTTCAGGTTATGGGACTAAAACCAGAGATTGGCCCCCCAGACCAACCTCACACAGAACAGAAAATGGCCACCTCCATCAAAGGCCAGAATCAAGCTCGAAGCATGCGATCAGAACCAAGCATTTACCTCCACGGCCAGTTTCGAAGATGGCTTCAAAGGTGGAAAAGGGTGATTCGACATCTGAGTCAGTAAGCTCTTGGGTACCTGGAGTTCCAGATTGGTTTGTAATGCAAAACAAACCTAGGGAATTATTTGCCAGGAGAGATGTTGGAATCACAGGAAGGATGGTCAAACCTCCTTTGGTAGCTCCGAACAACTGGGTATTGCTGAAACACCCAAAGACAAAGAACCAAATATGGTTCCAGTTATTTCCAGATCACAAAGGAGGAAGATTCAGCGTAGGTACACCCAGTACCAGCAAGATTTGAAAGAAAGTGGAGAGAGTTCTTCACAGGACAACAAGAAGAAGAAAAAAAACTTCGAAGTCAGACCTTGCTCCAAAACCGACTTTACAAAGTAAAGTGGTTTGTAGCAGAGAACAATTGGCCCAAGTTCATTCTGAATTAAGGGCCAGGGAGAAGTCTAGTTTGGCAGGGCTGGAGAAGGCTCTGATGGAAAGTGATAGTGAAACAGAAGAAGAGATTGGCATGAGCCAAGAGAAGGAAATAGCAGAAGAAGAAATGTTCGAAGCCTTCATGGCTGAACAAACATTTTTGACTGAAGAACCAGTTGAGAAGGATCCTTCGAAGGGATCAGTTATCAATGAAATACCAGAATGCAGCATGGAGGATGCTGCTGAAGACACTGAGCAAGGTAGCCAAGAGGGAAAGAAGGTACAGCCAGCCATCCAGTTTGGCTCATTTCCTCCTGTATCAGTCAACATGGTACACATACTACCTCATGAATTCCAGGCTGAAAATGAGGATCAAGGTGACCAAGACATGGATCCAATTCCTGTCTCTAGCGAGGAGTCACAAGTGAGTATGGTACAGGATGCTCTACTCCTGAAATGGCTACTCCAATGGAAACTGAGTGTGAAAGCGAGGAAGAGGTGAGCATCAACCTCTCATATCCTTTTGAATACCCTCAAATTCCATGACCCAACATGTCAAGCCTTTGTACATCAAGGCTTTCTTTGATGGGATACAGCTAAACGAGTCCGAGTCCAATAGACAATGGCAGCAGCGTAAACTTATTACCGAAATCTTCTTTGAAGAAACTAGGGAAGAAGAATCCCAGGTTGATCCCAACCAGCACAACCATTGCTGGCTTTGCTGGAGATAAGCAGATGGCTCAAGGATTCTGCCTATTAATTTGAGTGTGGGGACCAGGGATTGTATGACAGCTTTCTTCGTCATCGACAGCAATGCTAAATATAATGCCTTACTTGGGAGAGATTGGATCCACACCAACAAATGTGTGCCTTCCTCTCTGCATCAGAAGATCATGATGGCCCTGGGCAATGGAGAGACAGAGGAGATTGATGCAGATCCTCAACCCTTCATAGCCTGTGCAGACTTTGCAGAGGCCAAATTGTATATTGAGGGAGTAACACCACTCAGTATACTGAGGAAAGCTGATGGCTCAGCCGAAGTGACGGCTGATGAGGAAGTAACACACCTGAAGCACTTAGTCCAAGAAAGTGCTGATGAAGAGGTTATCGTGAAAGATGACAATGATGCCTGGTTATAGGCAAAGAAGTGAAGAACGAGAAGCCAAGTCCTTGGCTTTGATTAAATTCTCATCATTGGACGTAAAAGCAATAGTCCAGAAAGTACAGAAGCAAGAGAGAGAGGCCATGATAATTGGCTGTAAACAAGAACAGCAACAGGTCAGAAAGGTTGACCCTTGAGAAATACTGTGCATTGGACATTGAAACAAAAGTCCAGGAGATACAGGAAGAAGACGCCTTATGGACAGATTTTGTCTATGAGGAAGAGGGCAGAGATGTCGAATTAAAGAACCTAGGAGCAAAACAAGGCGAACAGCTTGCTTCGAAGGTTGAAGAAACCAGAGAAGAAGCTTCGATAAGTCCTCAGACGCAAGACCCCTTAGAAGAGGTGAATTAGGGGAGGGTTCTGTGCAGCAGCCCACTTATATAAGTACTTGCTTGAATGTTCTGGACAGAGACCAGTTATTGGTTGTTTTAAAGAAATAAAGATTGCTTTGCATGGTCTTATAATGAACTACCAGGATTGGATAGATCTTTGGTGGAACATAGGACTCCCTATGAAGCCCAATTTCAAGCCATACAAGCAGAAACCAAGAAGGATGAGTCCAGAAGTAATTCAGAAGGTTAAGGAAGAAATTCTTAGACTACTCAAGGCAGACTTTATTAGGACAGCCAGGTATGTTGAATGGCTATCTAATATTTGCCTGTAGTTAAGAAGAATGGCAAAATGAGGGTATGCATCGATTTCAGAAACTTAAACCTAGCAACTCCTAAAGATGAGTACCCTATGCCTATAGTGGATCTGCTGGTAGACAGTTCAAGCAGGACATCAAGTTTTATCGATGATGGATGGCCACTCTGGTTATAACCAAATATGCATTGCAGAGGAAGATATCCACAAGACAGCATTCAGATGTCCTGGAAATATTGGCACCTTCGAATGGGTTAAAATGCCATTTGGTCTGAAGAATGCTGGAGCTACATATCAGAGGGCTATGAACACTATCTTTCATGATCTCATTGGAGGGTATCTAGAATGCTACATTGATGACATTGTAGTGAAATCCCAGTCCATGGAGGAGCATTTGTTTCATTTAGAAGCAGCTTTCGAAAGAATGAGGAAGTTCAAGTTGAAACTTAATCCTCTTAAGTGTGCTTTTGGTGTATCATCTGGAAACTTCTTGGGTTATGTAGTGCACAAGAAAGGAATACAGATTGATCAGAATAAAGCTAAAGCCATCATTGAAGCTAGGCCTCCATCAAGTAAGAAAGAAGTACAAAGGTTCCTGGGGCAGGTTAACTTTCTTCGAAGGTTTATTTCTAACACTGCAGGGAAAACTAAAGTATTTTCTTCCTTGTTAAGGCTGAAAGATGAAGAGGAATTTGTGTGGACAGCAGAGCATCAAAGTGCTTTCGAAGGTATTAAAGCCTACTTGGCCAACCCTCCAGTGCTGATGCCACCAAAAGGGAACAAGCCATTGAAGTTGTACATAGCTGCAGCAGAAGATTCATTGGGAGCTTTCTTGGCCCAAGACAACGAAGAAGGCAAAGAGCAAGCTATTTATTACCTTAGTAGGTTTTTAAATCCTTGTGAATGTAAATATTCAGCTGTTGAAAAGCTGTGTCTTGCTTTGTATTTTGCTGCAATGAAATTACGAAATTATCTTTTACCTACAACTGTCTTGGTAATTGCAACCACAGATTTGGTTAAATACATGTTATCTAGGCCTATGTTGAGGGGAAGGATTGGCAAGTGGATACTAGCCTTATGTAGACGTCCCCGAACGCCCCGGGAGGGTTAGGTCCCGTTCTGTTCATATTGGGGTCACTACAGTTCAAGGACTCAAATGTCACGGTTCTTAATCTTGAACCAAAGAGTCCAAATCCGGCAAATCGTTTTGGAAAACAGATTTTTGAAAGAAGTGCCAAACATGGACTGCTTTGCCAGATAACAGAGTCGCCACCTAAATATTTTAAAATGGGAAATTTAGGAAACCCTGACTCGGTGCCAAAGGCTACGTGTCCGTCATCACCAAAGTTGGCTCGGGAACTTGGGTACGATTGGGGAAGGTCACATCGTGAGCACCCCCGCTCGCCCGTCAAAGACCGGCCTCTACTAACCATGATATCTTATTTTGAAAACCTTGTATGCTCTTATTCCGATTATTAGCCTAGGTTACTATGTGATGCTCGCAGCAAACAAGTATAGACTGGGTCGCCCGAATTGGAACAAAACATTTCATGTTTATTTGTTTGAAAATGGTTTGATGATGCTACCCGCAGGTAGGCTAAGACGCGGATTTGCCACCCTCAGGTGGGCTTAGAAAACATGATTTTGCCACTATCTAGTGGGCTTAAAACAAACATTTGATGAATTGTCCCAATTCAGGTAACTCAGCCTCCACCCACAGGCATTCAAGGCAGTTATATCACATAAGCATATAGCCTCATGGCAAGCATGCTATCATGGCAACACTCACACGCATGCAAGGATGCTAAAGCATAAATACTCACCGAGTACTCCAAGCCAAAACAAAAGCTTATTAGAAATCATGCATGATCCTAATTATACAGTAATGCCTAATGCAACACATGCAATATGCAACTATAGCAGGCTCGGCTTTTCTAAACATGGCATGTGGGATGCTACAACTAACACGTATTCAATTTGGAATTGAAATACAAATGCAGTTTGTATGATGCGCCGAGCCCGGTGCGTGCAAAACATATGAATGATGCAAACATGCTGTCATACTGTATGCTAATTGAAATATGCCCTATATCTAACCATCGTAAGCGGATAAATAAAAGGGAGAAAGAAATGGGTGTTGGAAGACATACATCGCACACACCCACACTTATTACAGTTATGCCCTCGCGCAGAGGGTCCGAATAAATATACAGTCCGAATAAAAGAATATTACAGTCCGAAATATACAGTCCGAATAATATACAGATTAAACTAAGAAAGCTGTAAACTGGCATGCAAGCCAAGGGCTGCCTCGCTTCTGATGAATGATGTATGCTGGGCTGCCTTTGCGCGGAAATCCACTGGGATGCCCAATTTAGCCTCTGTTTGCAATTGTTCTCGAAATGTGTGCCAGACCCCGAAAAGTCGCTGATTCCTTATTTTGCTGCAACAGAGAGCAGGAAAAGGGCATAGCAATGTATTTCACAGATATATGCATGCCTCGATCCTCGTGCCACCAATCACGCATACCGATGCATGATGGCCGAGGAACCGGATTGCACAACTCACTATAGAATGAATGCACATGAATGCTATAATGAAAACCTAACTCCATCATGGGTTATCCGGAGTATCGGTGACTAGGAATTGAGACCCGTTCCGTCACTCGGAGTACGAAACGTACCTCGTTTCCCGTGCCCGGGCTAACTCCTATCCCGAACACAATGCAATATGCATGATATGCATGAAATGCAGTTAATATGCAATCCAACATGTACAATGCTATGAAATGAATGTCTCGAAATGCGTGCACACGGGCACGCAAACCGAGAAAATACATGAATGCAATCTAAGATACAACCTGGTATGCACTATGCTGTGAAAATGAGATGAAAATGAGACGCCTCGAAAAGCGTGCACGCGGGCACGCAAACCGAGGCGATGACGTGAAATGCAAATCGGATAAAACCGAAGTGCCTCGAAATGCGTGCCCACGGGCATGCACACCGAGGCGATGATGTGAAATGCAAATCGGATAAAACTGAAGTGCCTCGAAATGCGTGCCCACGGACACGCACACCGAGGCGATGATGAAATGGAAATCGGATAAAACCGAAGTGCCTCAAAATGCGTGCCCACGGACACGCACACCGAGGCGATGATGTAATGGAAATCGGATAAAACCGAAGTGTCTCGAAATGCGTGCCCACGGACACGCACACCGAGGCGATAATGAAATGGAAATCGGATAAAATTGAAGTGTCTCGAAATGCGTGCCCACGGACACGCACACCAAGGCGATGATGAAATGGAATGAAATGGCATACGGAATGCCACGATGGGCTTATACCAACATGGGAGAGCCTCAGCTCACTCACATAGGAGGCCGTCGGCTAAGAATGAAGTGCCTCGAAATGCGTGCCCACAGGCACGCAAACCGAGGCAATGATAAAACGAGATGGAAATGCAAATTGGGCTTATACTAACATGAATGGACCTCAGCCACACTCACATCAGATGCCGTCGCGTAAGACAGAGGTGCCTCGAAGTGCGTGCCCACGGGCACGCAAACCGAGGCATGGCCCGAAGGCATGAAATAGCACGGGAAATGATATGCAAGCATGCAAACCAAATTTCAGCA
Source organism: Camellia japonica (assembly GCA_030407325.1). Taxonomy (NCBI): domain Eukaryota; kingdom Viridiplantae; phylum Streptophyta; class Magnoliopsida; order Ericales; family Theaceae; genus Camellia; species Camellia japonica. The sequence goes on along the minus strand of JAPPVO010003783.1, from coordinate 24,428 downwards.
CCTAAATGAAAGGGAAAACAGCCCCGAAATGATGCGAAATGACAACCAATGCATGAAATCATCCCGAAATGTGATTTTAAGTACCCGAAATGGCCTATAGCCATACTAAACATGCACAACATGATCATGACATGCAAACCAGTAGCAAGGCAGCCCCAAATATGGCATTTTTTCAGTACAAAGCAAGGCTAAAAAACAACCACAAGTATGGCAAACTTAGCATGCAAAAACGGGGAAAAAGAGGGGAATTACAAAGCAAGTAGTATATACAATGCTCAAACCAGAAAAATCAGTTCTAAAAAATTAAAGAGGGACCAAAAACATGCACATTTACAGTAGATTAGATCCTCCAATTCAGTATGTAGATATGCTTAAAATAGCATGCAAAAATGAGCCAATAAAGGGCTACAACATGAGGTACCATAAGAAATGACCAAACAACTTTGGACTCTTAACAAAACATGAAGAATGAGTTATCCTAAGACACTTTCTAAGCCTGATGAAGGCTCAAATCAGTAGCTAAGCAAGCTTAACAAAGCATGCAATTTTACGGAAAAAATGGAGGGTACAACATGAAGTACCAAAAGCATGCATCAAACAACTTTGAACCCTTAACAAAACATGAAGAATGAGTTATTCTAAGACACTTTCTAAGCCTGATGAAGGCTCAAATCAGTAGCCAAATAAGCTCAAAAGGTCATACAAAATGGGGCCAAAGAGAGGTATAAAGAGAGGTACAACATGGAGACCTTGAACAAGATTGATCCCTTATACAATGTTGTAGAGGGACCTAAAATAGACTCAAACTCAGTTTATAGCATGCTCCAAAAATAAATGCATATAAGCTAAAAATAGCATGCAAGTTTACGGTAAATTGGAGGAAATACAAAGCAAGTGCATGATAAAGGGGTCAAACAGGGTTGAGCCCTTCTTCAATATTGAATAGGGGCTCAAAATAAGCCCACTCACAGTTTATTCCATGCTCAAAAAACAGATCACACATAATCCAAACAAAGCATGCAATTTAATGGCCTAGAAGATGCTATTGAAGCAAGTGTTCTACAGAGGGCTCAAACAGGGTTGAGCCCTTCTACAATGTTGTAGAGGGGCTCAAAATAAGCACAAAACAGAAGGGGTCAGAGCCCAAATCAGAGAGCAAGTAGGGTAGAAATTTGAAGCAAAAAATGCAAGAAAAGGGAATTGGTGACTTACCCTTGAAGACAAGTCTTTCTTTGCTTCTTGGCTTGACTTTGTTGCTTCTTAACCTCTGAAAATCACTCCCTTGCTGCTGAATGGAGGTGGTGATGGTGGTGCTTAGGGTTGATGAAGAGAGGGACTTGAGACTTGAAGGTTTTTTGGAGCTTTTAGCTATGGAGATGGAAGTTTTGGAAGATGATGTCTTGAGAGCAAATGTTCTAACCTTAGAGAAGAAGGAGGCCATCCCCTTAAAAGGGCCAAAAGGGGGTGTAAAAGGGAGGGAAATGCATACAAGCCTTCCCTCCCAAAATATCCCCCGGAGGCTAGGATATTTTGGAAATACAGCTGGACAGCTGTAAAGGGTTGAAAAGCAGGAAGCAGGCCGGCCACCCCCTTTTCTTGAAGATGGCCGGCCGGCCACCCCACTGGTCGGCCAGCCACTCCTCATGGCCGGCCGGCCATGGCCAAAAATGGAACAAAAAGTTAATGGCCGGCCACCACACCTTGGTGTCCTCCTAGGTGTGTAGAACAAGGCCCCATGGTTGGAATTTGGCAATTGTGAAACAGGAGTCACAACAATTCACTTGAAGGAGAGGCTCAAAAATGAAACAAACAATTACTGGCCGGCCATCCCTTTTTAGGGTCCTCCCATGTGCCCTTATCACAAATATGTAGCTTTGGTTGGAAGAAAATGGGCCTAGGGTGTTCAACATTAGCCCGGAAGTGAGCAAAACGGGCGCCGGAAGAGCAGAAAAGGTTATCTGGGATAATTGCTGGCCTCCCACCCTCCAGTGATCTTCCTGGGGCTAAAACAGAGGTACCTGTCAAAATTGAACAAAAACCGATGCGAAATGAATGCTCGGGGGCCAAACCGCGAGGTTCGGGGCCCGAAAACCGGCTGTAGACACCGAAAGTGGCATTCATCCACGAAGTGGGTATCTGAGACCCCAGTGTGCCTCGTTATGATAAAACAGAGGCATCCGCCAAGAATGAACAGAAATCAATGCGAAATGAATGCTCGGGGCCAAACCGCGAGGTTCGGGGCCCGAAAACCGGCTATGAGCACCGAGAGTGGTGTTCAGCCACGAAGTGGGTATCTAAGACCCCAGTGTGCCTCATTATGATAAAACAGAGGTACATGCCAAGAACCGGAGGAATCGGAGACGGTTGGGCGGTCCCGAACCGAGGCACACGGCCTGACGGCTCCAAAAACCGGGAACCGGACTCCGAAACGGGCAAAATGGCCTACGGCCACGAAAAGTAGCGCACGGCCACCGAGAGATAGTCTACAGGACCACTCCCTTTCCTCAGGAAAGAAAACAGTGAAAACCGAGTCTGGTTCGCAAACCGAGACAAGGCACAGAAGAGAGTTCGGAAGTCCGGAGGCAGGGCGCACGGCCGCGACTCTGAGACTTCTGAACGAGCACAGTATGCAACATCACCGAGCGCTCAATCGGTGACGTCTGAGTCTTAAGGTCGGTCAAAAATGGGGTGTCTACACCTTATCGGAATTTCATTTAGAATATGTCCCTCAAAGAGCAGTGAAAGGGCAAGTTTTAGCCAATTTTCTGGCAGATCATCCATCTCAAACAGAAAGCCAAGAGATAATGGAGCTTGGTATGGCTAATGTTGAGCCATGGCAGATGTGGTTTGATGGATCGAAAGCCAATGGTTTAGTTGGAATTGGTGTGGTAATTAAATCTCCACAAGGGGTAGAAACCACACATGGTTTCAGAGTGGATGAAGCCACTTGTTCCAATAATCAGGCCGAATATGAAGCCTTAATAGTAGGGCTAGAAATCCTCATTGGATTACAAGTACATGCAGTTGACATATTTGGGGACTCTCAATTGGTGGTTAACCAAGTAAAAGGGATTTTCAAGTGTCAAAGCATAAGCATCCTACCATATTATGTTGTTGCATTACATCTGCTTTCTCAGTTTCAAGTAGCAAATGTAACCCATGTTCCAAGATTCTTGAATAATAGAGCTAACGATGTGGCTCAAAAGGCTTCGAACTTCAAGAGAAGGGATAATACCCAAAGGGACATAAGCCAAACAACATATCAGAGATTAATACAACCTTTGAATAAAAGGAATGTGATCTTGGAAGTCAATCATAATGACTTACAAGAAGAAGATTGGAGACATCCAATAATGCAGTATTTGGCTGGTCCATCTTCGAAGGCCAGCAGAAGAGTTAAATTGCAATCCATGCAATAGATGGTCTATGGTAATGCTCTCTATAAAAGGGGGGGAGATGGCTTATTGCTGGAATGTTTAGGCCCAAAAGAAGCATTAACAGCTATGGCTGAGGTTCATGAAGGCATTTGTGGTGCTCATCAACCTGGTGTGAAGATGAGATGGTTGCTTCGAAGACATTCCTATTATTGGCCAACTATCCTTAAAGACTGCATAGAATATGCAAAGGGTTGCCAGGCATGTCAAAAGCATGGTACATAAGGCATGTGCCCATAACTGACCTACATGCAGTAGTGAAACCTTGGCCATTCAGAGGGTGGGCCATGGATATGATGGGAAAAATACACCCACCTTCTTCGAAACATCATTGTTTCATTCTAGTGGCCACTGACTACTTCACTAAGTGGGTCGAAGCCAAACCATATAAGGCTGTAGACCAAACAGAGGTCATTGGGTTCATTAAAGACTTGATCCATAGATTTGGCACCACAACAAACCATTACTGTAGATAATGGGACTGTGTTCGATGGGAAAATGGTGAAGTCCTTTGTGGCAGAATTTGGAATTAGCCTTGTTAATTTCACACCCTATTATGCACAAGCCAATGGTCAAGCTGAATCATCCAATAAATCCTTGAAAAAAGGTATACAAAAGGTTGTGGAGGATAATCCTAGGGATTGGCATAACCTTCTGTTGGATGTTTTGTGGGCTTACAGAACTTCCCCAAGGTCAAGCACAGGAGTTACTCCTTATGCCTTAGTATATGGGCATGATGCAGTTCTACCTGTGGAAATTAATGTTAAATCCTTGAGGGTAAGATGTCAAGATCAGTTAGATCCTGAGCAATACCATCAAAGTATGTGCTTGGAGTTAGAGGGCATAGATGAAGCCAGAATATTGGCATTAAATAGCATCCTTTTCCAAAAGAAGAAAGCAGCTAAGAATTACAACAAGAGGGTCAAACACATTGGCTTCGATGAAGGTGATTTGGTATGGAAGACAATACTCCCAATAGGAATTAAAAGCCATAAGTTTGGCAAATGGTCACCTAACTGGGAAGGACCATATCAAATTCATAGAGTTCTGCCCTTTGGAGCATACCATTTGAGAAATTTGAATGGGTATGTACATTCCAAAAAGATCAATGGCAGATATTTAAAGCCTTATTTTCCAACCATTTGGGAAACACAAGGAATAAAGTAAACATTAAGTACGAAAAACATAAGACTGCTCAAATGATAGACAAAATTTGTTCTTTTATAAAGAATTAAATACATTGTGCCACAGATTGGCCCAAAAATCATTACAATGTCTCAATTGTTTTTGTATAGTGGATTTCCTATTACTAAGTGATGGGAATAATTGGATAGCTGCAGCCATGTCTTCTTTTCGATCAGCCAGCTCTTGGTTGGTGATGTGCAATTTGGTATCAGTTCTAACCAAGGCTTGGTTTACTGCGGCTAGCTCCTCTTCGAGCTGAGCTTTCTTCTCCAGCAGTTGGACTCGAAAGTGAGAGGCAGAGGAGTGTTGTTCCTTTAGTGTTGATACCTCGGTGTGCACATGGGAAACAAAACTCTGGTCCCTAGCCAGTCTCTCATCTGCGGTCTTAGCAGCATGGCAAATGTTGAGATAAAAATCAATAGTAGCTGCAGCTTCGGATAGATGACGTGAGACATTCATGCCAGACTGCTCAGCAATGTTACAGCATTGAAGGAACCCATTCCTGATGATAGGCCTTTGTAGAGCTTCGAAGGGGATCCTCGAGAAAGAAGTCAGCAGTTCCAGACATATGTCCAGATCTATTAAAGGTGTAGACGGCTTGCTGCTGGAGGAAGGAAGACTCTCAAAAATTTCCAGTAAGGAGTCAGCCAAAATTAATGGTTCAGCTTCAGCGCTAAATGTTGGAGAGGTAGAAGGTATATCGAAAAGACTAGCTAGTCTTCCCTCGAAGATGTCTACCTCATCCCTGGACATGAAGGACATAGAGAGTGTTGTGGCGGAGGACACCAGAGACTGCATGGGGATGGGAGAAATAGAAGGAGCATCTTTGGCAGCTTCTATGGTTTTTGCCACCAACGAATCAAGTGAAGAGGGGCTGGAAGTAGGCACAGGTAATGAACCATGAATTGGAGAATTACCAGCACCCTCTGTGGAAGAATCAACTGCCACTGGGAATGGAGCAGCAGTTGGAATTTCTGAGGAGGGAGGAAGAGCAAGGCTCGAAGAAGAGGTAAACTGAGGCGGATCAAAAGTCAAAAAAGGGAGATACGGCTCTAAGCCAAGGAAAAGAGATGCAGGGATGCTTGGACTCAAAGAAGGTGTGTCGAATGTAGGCTTGGAGAGTGGGAGCATGATTTGGATGGTTTTCACTTGTTGCATCTGGTCAACTTCAACTTCGACTGGAATAGGCCTCATGGGGAAGATAATTGTTGCTGCAAAAGGAAGAAATGTAGAGCAATGTCAAACTTCAATACAAAGGCTGACGAAGGGAAAACAGTAGAAATACGAAAGAAATTACTTGTTTCAGAAGTGTTGGCACTAATGGGAGAACTGCGAAGGGGATAATGCTCGATAGTTTGTTGTCTTCGTGCAGCTTCTCTCTGTAATGCATCAGCAGCACAGCAGCAGATCTCTCAAAAATTGTTGCTGCCGTTTCTTCTCGGCCCTTTCAAAGACAATTATTGCCTTGGGATGTTCCTGCTCTACTGTCTTGGTAACTGTTTCGTGAATGGGATCCTCAACCAAGACAGCAGTTGAAACAGTCACCTTCCTCCTCCTTTCTATTGCTTGGGCGATTGTTTCAGAATCAGAGTCCTCAGCAAAGTCAGAAGGAGAGACAGTAATCTTTCTTCTCCTCTTCCTCCTTGGTGGGGATACTACTGGTTCCTTTTCAATCTCCCTCTCTTCAATTTGGAGTTCAGATTTTTCTGAGGTTAGTTCTTTCTCCGTTACTATAATGTCCGCCTCGAGAGAAGGATGCTCAAAGGTATCAGAGGGAGAGGTAGCCACCTTTTGTCTCTTTGTTCTTTGTAAGGGCACTTCTTGCTCTTGTTCGACTGCTTCTTCTCCCAAAGTTTCAGATTCCTCAGAGGGGAGAATCAGCTTCCTTTTTTGTTTCTGTTGCTGTTCCTTTTTGAGAATAGCTGAAGTCTCAGCTCTCTTAGGAGATTCTTCTTGCGGGGGCCCTGCACCAAAGAACATAAGTCTAAAGGAAACAAACAAGAGATTCAAAAGGAAAAAAGAGAAGTTGAAAGTATATAACTTTTCTTGAAGCAGCCCGAGTGGCTTCGAAGGAGTTGAGGTGAGGTGGATAGCGATGGATGAGCTGTAGGAGGCACAGTAGAGGAAGGGACAGTTTCGGCTCCTTTGGGCTTGGACACATCTAATACCTCCAATAGGTCTTTAGGTGAAATGGCTAAATAGAATTCCATATTACTTTCCCACCACTGTTGGTATCTCTTCAATACAGTTCCCACAGGAATGAAAGGAGTGTATTCAAAATTAGCCAAGTCATCCATGAATTTGAAAGTTGCCTCCTCCAGCCTTGATTTCCTAACTTTCAGATCTCTTCTGGTGAGACTCAGGTTGGTGTTGCTGCAGAGAGGTATTCGGACCCCTTGTGTGAAACCAAATTGTCTAGCAAATTGAGCAGGACAATAAGGTTCAGCTATACATTTATAAGCCCTGGGGTTTGTAGTCCCAATAAACAGCTCCCTAGGAAGCAGAAGGGAGGCCCATATATCTTTATGAATAGGCGAAGCACAGAGCCTGTCACTCAAAAAGTGACTCAACCAACGTGGACCTATGTTGGTCTCGAAAGGACGGAAAGCGGTGATAGGAAGTTCGGCTGGTAGTTGATGGAAAAAAGAGAAATAAAAGGCAAAAGAGGAAGGATAGAGAAGCATTGGCTAGTCTTATGCCATGAGTAAGAGAATGTAACCCAGAAAATTTAAGGCATTTGGATTGTAGTTCAGTGAAATAGGCAAAAAGCCAAAGCTGAAGGATCCAGAATGGCCCCCCTTGATTAGCATCTAAGGGCTTCTCACAAAAAGGGAACAAACTCTGTATACATGACCAAGAATATATGGGGCTAAGGCTACTCTTTTTTGCAAAACAAAGGCTTTGGCAAGTGGAGCAAATTCAGGCATAATTCTTGTGAAGAGGTGCAGAAGAGGAATTTGCAAAGCCAGTATAACAAGAAGGAAAAGAACTCCCTATCGGTTACTGGGCCCTCTTTTATTTTCAGCTTTAACAAAATCGCTGTAAGATAAGTTAAGAGAGGGGAGGGAGAAGGAGACTGTTGAATCGGGGAAATCTGGTGTAATAATGGTACCAATAGGGGATACTCCTAGTAAATGGCAAATATCAAGAACAGTAGGAGCCATCATCCCACATTTAAATTGAAAGAAATTAAAGATAGGGTTCCAAAAGCATAAAGCAGCAGGGATTAAGAAAGGGTCCTCTGTGATAGTTACCCTAGATAGTCGAAGAGCGTCGAGAAGGCAGAGCTCTTGAAGGTCCAGTGTCCTCGCAGGGATGACCCGATCATACCACTCTTGCCACTCTGGTCTCATCGTGGGCCAACATCGGTGGGGGCGATTGATCCTCCAGCTCCTCCAATCAAGACCACCTTCATATAGGAGACATTGGTTTTCCAGGCGAGGGTACAGAGCTGGGAGTTCAATAGGGATCTCCTTGAAGATTGGCCCAAGCACATAGTCTTGTCGCTCATGACGACGAGGGACAAAGACACGCCCATCAATGGCGCTTTTTCCCCCAGCCTTGTACTTCTCGCACTCCACATCAATGAGCCTTTTCAAGGCTACGGATGAGCTCACACGTTCTATGATTGGAACTTCTGGTGAAGAAGAAGCCATGGATGGTATGATGTTCGAAAAGGAAAGGGGGTAAGTAAAGAGAAGTGAAAGATATGAGGGGTTGAATGTTAAAAGAGCAAGTGATTTCAGAAACACGAAGCAAAAAGGGTTTTTAAAGAAAAGCTTTTGTGTCCGGAAATATAGGCATAAGTCGTTAAGTACTAAAAGTACGAATACGAGGAGCCTCTTCCAATATTGATAGTTTTGGAGGGAAAAAGCACATTCCGGATATTGACGCCAGCTTCGAAGCAAGATATTGGCTTCGAAATGAGATTTTGGCGCAAAAAATCAAATAACAACGGCTTCGAAATACATAAGTCGGCTTCGAAGCATACTGCATAATTGCTAGAATGCTCGAATATTGGTCCACTTCAAAGGGTTTAAAGACCTGTTTGAGGGTTATTAATCGAAAGTAAACGATCTTTGAAGCAACTCCTGGATCCTTTAAGGATGAGCACTGTTCGAAGCATTAAAACCAATTGTTGGTTTCCATATATACAAGAAGAGAATTGCTTTTTGAACCAAAAACAGTGGATTACTCTTCGACGAAGCAAAAAGTCAATTTGAAATGATTGGCTATATTAACCATGACCATATATTGGTTATAGTTGGTTTTGAGGAGTAATGTGTGTTAAAATTCAAAGCATTAATTCCAGATGATATCAGCCAGAATTGTCAATATACTCCATAAATTAAAAAACAATGTTGGTTAAGACAGTGTTTTTTCAGCAAACAAATGAGTCTAGATTCGAAAGGTGAGATTGTTCATTCAATTCGAAGCTATAAGTTAGCTTTTGAAGACAAAAAGGAAACAGAGGCAAACAATGTCAAATACAGAAAGACTTTGTTATGTTAAAGCCAAGACAATTACATTGAGTAACCTTATTTGGGTACAAATTCAAGCTCATAAAAATAAGGAATAGAATAAATAACAAGATCATGGAACTTTGTCCAACAATGATCAATGAATATTTGTTCTTTCTTTATTATATCTTCTATCTCCTCTAATGTTGGCTGCATAAGTTGATGTGCTCTCACTTCATAGTAGAGCTCCTCAGCCTTTGTCTCGAAAGCCTCTTCCCTCAAATTTTGTTCCAATTCATCTATAACCAAATCATCCCAATACGCAGAATCTTTATTTTTGAAGTCATCGAAGTCTTCGATGAAGTTTTCTGCTTCGTACTGGGCATGAATTCGGAGAGATGAAAGTTGATCCAAAGATTGGATGGTGGCCTTGGAATTCTGATGCCAGGGAGGAGTAACGGAAGTTGGTCCAAGAACATGTGAAGTTCTGCTTGGGCAATGGGATTGAGGACATGGCCCCTAGTCAGAATATCACAAAGCCTATCGAAAGTTCTTGAGAGGGATGTCGTCCTCAAGAACATTGAAGGGCAAGTGAGAGAAAGCCGCAAGCAGAAGTTGAGCTTGTTTCCGCTCAGCTGGAGTGGGAGATGATGGAGGTTTGTAAGGTGGAAAAATTTTGTCCATGGGGAGGGCAAGCCTTAATTTCTCTGTCCAGGAAAGAGTGGGAGGAGAAGAAGGAGTAGATGGTTCTGCTTCAGAAGATAGAGAAGGTGTGGATGCTTCTATTCCAGAAGGTGAAGAAGGAGGATATGGCACAGGAGCGGAAGGAACAAAGGCATTAATATAGTCGAGCCAGTCAGAAGAGCAAATTTTTGCCTTCTTGGCAAAAAATGAAGGAGTATACCCTTGTGATTCTTCCAGATGTCGGGCAGTGTGCATTGTCCTTGTGGGCATAGAGGATGTGTACCAGGCCACAAGCAGATTCTCTTCCAAACTACGTCGAAGGTCAATAGGCACATAAGGATAGACCACAGAGCTTCGAACATAAGAAGGAAAATGTAAAGGGTCAGTGAACTCAACAAAATGGTGATTAATTCGTTCCCTCAAGTCCCAGGACTCAGGTGCTGACCAGTTGGTCCATCCGAAAACCCCAGAAGATGAAGAAGTTGTAGCTTCATCCCAAGTAGAGGTTTGTGAAGAAGAACTCCCTAAGTCCATATTTGCAACTTGTTGAAGCAAAGGCTTGAGAGTAGTTCGTTCAAAGTACAAGGAGAGTTTAGAGGAAGAACTTCTTGTATCTGTAAATTTGTAAATCAAAGGATTAAGGGCAATGTGTTCGTAGTCCAAAGGTTGATAATCTGCAAAAGCCTCCATGACCTGCATATAGAAGGGCGGGTAAAGGTGGCTAATGAATGCGTGGAGATTCTTTCGAGGGGAAACAGCATTACTCAATGGCTCTTCGTATGCTTGATCAGTAGAGTGAGAAGTTGATTGAGCCATAGTCCGTTCGAATGCTGAAGGTATTGGGATGTTCGATAAATTGAGAGTTAATGCAAATGATCATCAAATAGGTGACGGTTGTGTTTCCTGAAGATAGATTCCATGCACATTCCAAAAGCGCGGGAAAAGCTTTTGATCCACTAATATCTCCAAGTGTTGGGTATATTAGTGCGGGGGGTAATGTTGGCTACATATTTTGTAAAGCCAAATCATAGTTTGACACGTGGCAGATTAAGGGTATTATGGGAAGAAAATTCAAGTCCTTGATCCTGATCGAACACGTGGCAGTGAACATTGGTTCTTACATGATCTGAGTAGCACTAGATCAGTAAAGAGATACAAAGTGACGTGGCTTCAACGGTTACTCATATTCAAATTCAAATACAGGAGGGAAGCTCAACTGCAAGAGATGGCGTAGTGGGACTACTTCTAAGGCAGCATGATCAACGATCATGGAGGAGCAGTTCGACAGTCTGAAGTGCAGTTCGAAGGTCATCTTTGACCAGTATAAATAGCAGGGAAGCCCTCAGAAAAAACCCCCAGACTCAGATCATACAAACCAGTTTTAACTTCATATTTTCCTTTCCAGTTTTACATTTCTTGTTCTTTAAATACCTGCACTTTAATACCAGCACTGCACTTCGATTCATAGGAGTAGTTTCAAGTAGATTCAAGTAGACTGTCGCTGTAAACCTCTTCGAGGCTGAGTTTGGACTATTGTAAGTGTTCATTTTAATGAAATACTTCGATTGTTCTTCATATAAACTGTTATTTCTCTTAATTTCTCCTAAGTCAAGCCACCAGTAAAAGTCCTCTTCATTGAGGCTGAAAGAACAAAAACACAATCGTCTGATAATTGGTTGGCAATTATAGTTTCTGTAAGGACTGATTGATCCTTGCTGGCACGCTCGCATTTACAAAAATACCCTTCGAAAAGCCAAAAAGCCAACAGACGCGCAAAATAGCGCGAGTGTCAACTGCACAAAACAGTGCGACGCGCAAAATTGCACGACTGATAAACTGCACAAAAACGTGCGACGCGCAAAATAGCGCGAGTGATAAACTGCACAAAAACGTGTGACGCGCAAAATAGCGCGATTGTCAACTGCACAAAACAGTGCGACGCGCAAAATAGCGCGAGTGTCAACTGCACAAAACAGTGCGACGCGCAAAATAGCGCGAGTGATAAACTGCACAAAAATGTGCGACGTGCAAAATAGCGCGAGTGTCAACTGCACAAAATAGTGCGACGCGCAAAATAGCGCGAGTGTCAACTGCACAAAACAGTGTGACGCGCAAAATAGCGCGACTGATAAACTGCACAAAAACGTGCGATGCGCAAAATAGCGCGATTGTCAACTGCACAAAACAGTGCGACGCGCAAAATAGCGCGAGTGTCAACTGCACAAAACAGTGCGACGCGCAAAATAGCGCGACTGATAAACTGCACAAAAACGTGCGATGCGCAAAATAGCGCGATTGTCAACTGCACAAAATAGTGCGACGCGCAAAATAGCGCGAGTGTCAACTGCACAAAACAGTGCGACGCGCAAAATAGCGCGAGTGATAAACTGCACAAAAACGTGCGACGCGCAAAATAGCGCGAGTGTCAACTGCACAAAACAGTGCGACGCGCAAAATAGCGCGAGTGATAAACTGCACAAAACAGTGCGACGCGCAAAATAGCGCGAGTGTCAACTGCACAAAACAGTGCGACGCGCAAAATTGCGCGACTGATAAACTGCACAAAAACGTGCGACGCGCAAAATAGCGCGAGTGATAAACTGCACAAAAACGTGCGACGCGCAAAATAGCGCGAGTGATAAACTGCACAAAAACGTGCGACGCGCAAAATAGCGCGATTGTCAACTGCACAAAACAGTGCGACGCGCAAAATAGCGCGAGTGTCCACTGCACAAAACAGTGCGACGCGCAAAATAGCGCGAGTGATAAACTGCACAAAAACGTGCGACGCGCAAAATAGCGTGATTGTCAACTGCACAAAACAGTGCGACGCACAAAATAGCGCGAGTGTCAACTGCACAAAATAGTGCCAAAACAGTGCGACGCGCAAAATAGCGCGACTGATAAACTGCACAAAAACGTGCGATGCGCAAAATAGCGCGATTGTCAACTGCACAAAACAGTGCGACGCGCAAAATAGCGCGATTGTCAACTGCACAAAATAGTGCGACGCGCAAAATAGCGCGAGTGATAAACTGCACAAAAACGTGCGATGCGCAAAATAGCGCGAGTGTCAACTGCACAAAAGAGTGCGACGCGCAAAATAGCGCGAGTGTCAACTGCACAAAACAGTGCGACGCGCAAAATAGCGCGAGTGTCAACTGCACAAAAGAGTGCGACGCGCAAAATAGCGCGAGTGTCAACTGCACAAAACAGTGCGACGCGCAAAATAGCGCGAGTGTCAACTGCACAAAATAGTGCGACGCGCAAAATAGCGCGAGTGATAAACTGCACAAAAACGTGCGACGCGCAAAATAGCGCGAGTGTCAACTGCACAAAACAGTGCGACGCGCAAAATAGCGCGAGTGTCAACTGCACAAAACAGTGCGACGTACAAAATAGCACGAGTGTCAAATGCACAAAACAGTGAGACGCGCAAAATAGCGCGACTGATAAACTGCACAAAAATGTGCGATGCGCAAAATAGCGTGATTGTCAACTGCAAAAAATAGTGCGACGCGCAAAATAGCGCGAGTGTCAACTGCACAAAACAGTGCGACGCACAAAATAGCGCGAGTGATAAACAGCACAAAAACGTGTGACGCGCAAAATAGCGCGGGTGTCAACTGCACAAAAGAGTGCGACGCGCAAAATAGCGCGAGTGTCAACTGCACAAAACGGTGCGACATGCAAAATTGCGCGACTGATAAACTGCACAAAAACGTGCGACGCGCAAAATAGCGCGAGTGATAAACTGCACAAAAACGTGCGACGCGCAAAATAGCGGGATTGTCAACTGCACAAAACAGTGCGACGCGCAAAATAGCGCGACTGTCAACTGCACAAAACAGTGCGACGCGCAAAATAGCGCGAGTGATAAACTGCACAAAAACGTGCGACGCACAAAATAGCGCGAGTGTCAACTGCACAAAACAGTGCGACGCGCAAAATAGCACGAGTGTCAACTGCACAAAACAGTGCGACGCGCAAAATTGCACGACTGATAAACTGCACAAAAACGTGCGACGCGCAAAACAGCGGGAGTGATAAACTGCACAAAAACGTGTGACGCGCAAAATAGCGCGATTGTCAACTGCACAAAACAGTACGACGCGCAAAATAGCGGGAGTGTCAACAGCAGAAAACACTGCGACGCGCAAAATTGCGCAACTGATAAACTGCACAAAAACATGCGAAGCGCAAAATAGCGCGAGTCATAAACTGCAGAAAAACGTGCGACGCGCAAAATAGCATGAATGTCAACGGCACAAAACAGTGCGACGCGCAAAATAGCGCGAGTGTCAACTGCACAAAATAGTGCCAAAACAGTGCGACGCGCAAAATAGCGCGAGTGATAAACTGCACAAAAACGTGCGACGCGCAAAATAGCGCGAGTGTCAACTGCACAAAAGAGTGCGACGCGCAAAATAGCGCGAGTGTCAACTGCAGAAAACAGTGCGACGCGCAAAATAGCGCGAGTGTCAACTGCACAAAACAGTGCGACGCGCAAAATAGCGCGAGTGTCAACTGCACAAAACATTGTGACGCGCAAAATAGCGCGAGTGATAAACTGCACAAAAACGTGCGACGCGCAAAATAGCGCGAGTGTCAACTGCACAAAACAGTGCGACGCGCAAAATAGCGCGAGTGTCAACTGCACAAAACAGTGCGACGCGCAAAACAGCGCGAGTGTCAACTGCACAAAAGAGTGCGACGCGCAAAATAGCGCGAGTGTCAACTGCACAAAACAGTGCGACGCGCAAAATAGCGCGAGTGATAAACTGTACAAAAATGTGCGATGCGCAAAATAGCGCGAGTGTCAACTGCACAAAACAGTGCGACGCGCAAAATAGCGCGAGTGTCAACTGCACAAAACAGTGCGACGCGCAAAATTGCGCGAGTGTCAACTGCACAAAACAGTGCGACATGCAAAATTGCGCGACTGATAAACTGCACAAAAACGTGCGACGCGCAAAATAGCGCGAGTGATAAACTGCACAAAAACGTGCGACGCGCAAAATAGCGGGATTGTCAACTGCACAAAACAGTGCGACGCGCAAAATAGCGCGAGTGTCAACTGCACAAAATAGTGCGACGTGCAAAATAGCGCGAGTGATAAACTGCACAAAAACGTGCGACGCGCAAAATAGCGCGAGTGTCAACAGCACAAAACAGTGCGACGCGCAAAATAGCGCGAGTGTCAACTGCACAAAATAGTGCGACGCGCAAAATTGCGCGAGTGATAAACTGCACAAAAACGTGCGACGCGCAAAATAGCGCGAGTGTCAACTGCACAAAAGAGTGCGACGCGCAAAATAGCGCGAGTGTCAACTGCACAAAATAGTGCGACGCGCAAAATTGCGCGACTGATAAACTGCACAAAAACGTGCGACGCGCAAAATAGCGCGAGTTAAACTGCACAAAAACGTGCGACGCGCAAAATAGCGCGATTGTCAACTGCACAAAACAGTGCGACGCGCAAAATAGCGCGAGTGTCAACTGCACAAAAGAGTGCGACGCGCAAAATAGCGCGAGTCTCAACTGCACAAAACAGTGCAACGCGCAAAATAGCGCGACTGATAAACTGCACAAAAATGTGCGATGCGCAAAATAGCGCGATTGTCAACTGCACAAAACAGTGCGACGCGCAAAATAGCGCGGGTGTCAACTGCACAAAACAGTGCGACGCGCAAAATAGCGCGAGTGATAAACTGCACACAAACGTGCGACGCGCAAAATAGCGCGAGTGTCAACTGCACAAAAGAGTGCGACGCGCAAAATAGCGCGAGTGTCAACTGCACAAAATAGTGCCAAAACAGTGCGACGCGCAAAATAGCGCGACTGATAAACTGGACAAAAATGTGCGATGCGCAAAATAGCGCGATTGTCAACTGCACAAAACAGTGCGACGCGCAAAATAGCGCGAGTGTCAACTGCACAAAAACGTGCGATGCGCAAAATAGCGCGATTGTCAACTGCACAAAACAGTGCGACGCGCAAAATAGCGCGAGTGTCAACTACACAAAACAGTGTGACGCGGAAAATAGCGCGAGTGTCAACTGCACAAAACAGTGTGACCCGCAAAATAGCGCGAGTGACAAACTGCACAAAAACGTGCGACGCGCAAAATAGCGCGATTGTCAACTGCACAAAACAGTGCGACGCGCAAAATAGCGCGAGTCAACTGCACAAAAGAGTGCGACGCGCAAAATAGCGCGAGTGTCAACTGCACAAAATAGTGCGACGCGCAAAATAGCGCTACTGATAAACTGCACAAAAATGTGCGATGCGCAAAATAGCGCGATTGTCAACTGCAAAAAACAGTGCGACGCGCAAAATAGCGCGAGTGTCAACTGCACAAAACAGTGCGACGCGCAAAATAGCGCGAGTGTCAACTGCACAAAACAGTGCGACGCGCAAAATAGCGCGAGTGATAAACTGCACAAAAACGTGCGATGCGCAAAATAGCGGGAGTGTCAACTGCACAAAACAGTGCGACGCGCAAAATAGCGCGAGTGATAAACTGCACAAAAAACGTGCGTCGCAAAAAATAGCGCGAGTGTGAACTGCACAAGATAGTGCGACACGCAAAATAGCACGAGTGTCAACTGCACAAAACAGTACGACGCGCAAAATTGCGCGACTGATAAACTGCACAAAAACGTGCGACGCGCAAAATAGCGCGAGTGATAAACTGCACAAAAACGTGCGACGCGCAAAATAGCGCGATTGTCAACTGCACAAAACAGTACGACGCGCAAAATAGCGCGAGTGTCAACAGCACAAAACAATGCGAAGCGCAAAATTGCGCAACTAATAAACTGCACAAAAACGTGCGAAGCGCAAAATAGATCGAGTGATAAACTGCACAAAAACGTGCGACGCGCAAAATAGCGCGATTGTCAACTGCACAAAACAGTGCGACGCGAAAAATAGCGCGAGTGTCCACTGCACAAAAGAGTGCGACGCGCAAAATAGCGCGAGTGATAAACTGCACAAAAACGTGCGACGCGCAAAATAGCGTGATTGTCAACGGCACAAAACAGTGCGACGCGCAAAATAGCGCGAGTGTCCACTGCACAAAACAGTGCCAAAACAGTGCGACGCGCAAAATAGCGCGACTGATAAACTGCACAAAAACGTGCGATGCGCAAAATATCGCGATTGTCATCTGCACAAAAGAGTGCGACGCGCAAAATAGCGAGAGTGTCAACTGCACAAAACAGTGCGACGCGCAAAATTGCGCGGGTGATAAACTGCACAAAAACGTGCGACGCGCAAAAGAGCGCGAGTTTCAACTGCACAAAAGAGTGCGACGCGGAAAACAGCGCGAGTGTCAACTGCACAAAACAGTGCGACGCACAAAATACCGCGAATGTTAACTGCACAAAACAGTGTGATGCACAAAATAGCGCGAGTGTCAACTGCACAAAACAGTGTGACGCGCAAAATAGCGCGAGTGATAAACTGCACAAAAACGTGCGACGCGCAAAATAGCGCGATTGTCAACTGCACAAAATAGTGCGACGCGCAAAATAGCGCGAGTGTCAACTGCACAAAAGAGTACGACGCGCAAAATAGCGCGAGTGTCAACTGCACAAAACAGCGCGATGCGCAAAATAGCGCGACTGATAAACTGCACAAAAATGTGCGATGCGCAAAATAGCGCGATTGTCAACTGCAAAAAACAGTGCGACGCGCAAAATAGCGCGAGTGTCAATTGCACAAAACAGTGCGACGCGCAAAATAGCGCGAGTTATAAACTGCACAAAAACGTGCGACGCGCAAAATAGCGCGGGTGTCAACTGCACAAAAGAGTGCGACGCGCAAAATAGCGCGCGTGTCAACTGCACAAAACAGTGCGACGCGCAAAATAGCGCGAGTGTCAACTGCACAAAACAGTGCGACGCGCAAAATGCGGCGAGTGTCAACTGCACAAAACAGTGCGACATCCAAAATTGCGCGACTGATAAACTGCACAAAAACGTGTGCGACGCGCAAAATAGCGGGATTGTCAACTACACAAAACAGTGCGAACGCGCAAAATAGCACGAGTGATAAACTGCACAAAAACGTGCGACGCGCAAAATAGCGCGAGTGTCAACTTCACAAAACAGTGCGACGCGCAAAATTGCGCGAGTGTCCACTGCACAAAACGGTGCGACATGCAAAATTGCGCGACTGATAAACTGCAATAAAAAACGTGCGACGCGCAAAATAGCCCGAGTGATAACACTACACAAAAACGTGCGACGCGCAAAATAGCGCGATTGTCAACTGCACAAACAGTACGACGCGCAAAATAGCGCGAGTGTCAACAGCACAAAACAATGCGAACGCAAATTGCGCAACTAATAAACTGCACAAAAACGTGCGAAGCGCAAAATAGATAGAGTGATAAACTGCACAAAACGTGCGACGCGCAAAATAGCGCGATTGTCAACTGCACAAAACAGTGCGACGCGAAAAATAGCGCGAGTGTCCACTGCACAAAAGAGTGCGACGCGCAAAATAGCGCGAGTGATAAACTGCACAAAAACGTGCGACGCGCAAAATAACGTGATTGTCAACGGCAAAAACAACAGTGCGATGCGCAAAATAGCGCGAGTGTCAACTGCACAAAATAGTGCCAAAAACAGTGCAACGCGCAAAATAGCGCGACTGATAAACTGCATGCACAAAAACGTGCGATGCGCAAAACATCGCGATTGTCATCTGCACAAAAGAGTGCGACGCGCAAAATAGCGAGAGTGTCAACAGCACAAAACAGCGCGATGCGCAAAATAGCGCGACTGATAAACTGCACAAAAATGTGCGATGCGCAAAATAGCGCGATTGTCAACTGCACAAAACAGTGCGACGCGCAAAATAGCGCGAGTGTCAATTGCACAAAACAGTGCGACGCGCAAAATAGCGCGAGTGATAAACTGCACAAAAACGTGCGACGCGCAAAATAGCGCGAGTGTCAACTGCACAAAACAGTGCGACGCGCAAAATAGCGAGAGTGTCAACTGCACAAAACAGTGCGACGCGCAAAATAGCGCGGGTGATAAACTGCACAAAAACGTGCGACGCGCAAAAGAGCGCGAGTGTCAACTGCACAAAAGAGTGCGACGCGCAAAACAGCGCGAGTGTCAACTGCACAAAACAGTGCGACGCACAAAATACCGCGAATGTTAACTGCACAAAACAGTGCGATGCACAAAATAGCGCGAGTGTCAACTGCACAAAACAGTGTGACGCGCAAAATAGCGCGAGTGATAAACTGCACAAAAACGTGCGACGCGCAAAATAGCGCGATTGTCAACTGCACAAAATAGTGCGACGCGCAAATAGCGCGAGTGTCAACTGCCAAAAGAGTACGACGCGCAAAATAGCGCGAGTGTCAACTGCACAAAACAGCGCCGATGCGCAAAATAGCGCGACTGATAAACTACACAAAATGTCGATGCGCCAAAAATAGCGCGATGTCAACTGCAAAAACAGTGCGACGCGCAAATAGCGCGAGTGTCAATTGCTCAAAACAGTGCGACGCGCAAAATAGCGCGAGTTATAAACTGCACAAAAACGTGCGACGCACAAAATAGCGCGGGTGTCAACTGCACAAAAGAGTGCGACGCGCAAAATAGCGCGCGTGTCAACTGCACAAAACAGTGCGACGCGCAAAATAGCGCGAGTGTCAACAGCACAAAACAGTGCGACGCGCAAAATTGCGCGAGTGTCAACTGCACAAAACAGTGCGACATCCAAAATTGCGCGACTGATAAACTGCACAAAAACGTGCGACGCGCAAAATAGCGGGATTGTCAACTGCACAAAACAGTGCGACGCGCAAAATAGCACGAGTGATAAACTGCACAAAAACGTGCGACGCGCAAAATAGCGCGAGTGATAAACTACACAAAAACGTGTGACGCGCAAAATAGCGGGATTGTCAACTGCACAAAACAGTGCGACGCGCAAAATAGCGCGAGTGTCAACTGCACAAAATAGTGCGACGCGCAAAATTGCGCGACTGATAAACTGCACGAAAACGTGCGACGCACAAAATAGCGCGAGTCATAAACTGCACAAAAACGTGCGACGCGCAAAATAGCGCGATTGTCAACTGCACAAAAGAGTGCGACGCGCAAAATAGCGCGAGTCTCAACTGCACAAAACAGTGCAACGCGCAAAATAGCGCGACTGATAAACAGCACAAAAATGTGCGATGCGCAAAATAGCGCGATTGTCAACTGAACAAAACGTGCGACGCGCAAAAAGCGCGGGTGTCAACTGCACAAAACAGTGCGACGCGCAAAATAGCACGAGTGATAAAAGCACACAAACGTGCGACGGGCAAAATAGCGCGAGTGTCAACTGCACAAAACAGTGTGGCGCGCAAAAATAGCGAGTGTCAACTGCACAAACAGTGTGACCCGCAAAATAGCGCGCGAGTGACAAACTGCACAAAAACGTGCGACGCGCAAAATAGCGCGATTGTCACCTGCACAAAACATGCGACGCGCAAAATAGCGCGAGTCTCAACTGCACAAAAGTGCGACGCGCAAATAGCGCGAGTGTCAACTGCACAAAACAGTGCGACGCGCAAAATAGCACGAGTGATAAACTGCAAAAAAATGTGCGATGCGCAAAATAGCGCGATTGTCAACTGCACAAAACAGTGCGACGCGCAAAATAGCGCGAGTGTCAACTGCACAAAACAGTGCGACGCGCAAAATAGCGCGAGTGTCAACTGCACAAAACAGTGCGACGCGCAAAATAGCGCGAGTGATAAACTGCACAAAAACGTGTGACGCGCAAAATAGCGCGAGTGTCAACTGCACAAAACAGTGCGACGCGCAAAATAGCGCGAGTGATAAACTGCACAAAAACGTGCGACGCACAAAATAGCGCGAGTGTCAACTGCCAACAAAACGAGTGTCAACTGCACAAAACAGTGCGACGCGCAAAATTGCGCGACTGATAAACTGCACAAAAACGTGCGACGCGCAAAATAGCGCGAGTGATAAACTGCACAAAAACGTGCGACGCGCAAAATAGCGCGATTGTCAACTGCACAAAACAGTACGACGCGCAAAATAGCGCGAGTGTCAACAGCACAAAACAATGCGACGCGCAAAATTGCGCAACTGATAAACTGCACAAAAACGTGCGACGCGCAAAATAGCGCGAGTGATAAACTGCACAAAAACGTGCGACGCGCAAAATAGCGCGATTGTCAACTGCACAAAACAGTGCGACGCGCAAAATAGCGCGAGTGTCCACTGCACAAAACAGTGCGACGCGCAAAATAGCGCGAGTGATAACTGCACAAAAACGTGCGACGCGCAAAATAGCGTGATTGTCAACGCACAAAAGTGCGGCGCGCAAAATAGCTCGAGTGTCAACTGCACAAAATAGTGCCAAAACAGTGCGACGACGCAAAAGCGCGACTGATAAACTGCACAAAACGTGCGATGCGCAAAATAGCGCGATTGTCATCTGCACAAAAGAGTGCGACGCGCAAAATAGCGAGAGTGTCAACTGCACAAAACAGTGCGACGCGCAAAATAGCGCGTGGTGATAAACTGCACAAAAACGTGCGACGCAACAAAGAGCGCGAGGGTCAACTGCACAAAAGATGCGACGCGCAAAACAGCGCGAGTGTCAACTGCACAAAACAGTGCGACGCACAAAATACCGCGAATGTTAACTGCACAAAACAGTGCGATGCACAAAATAGCGCGAGTGTCAACTGCACAAAACAGTGTGACGCGCAAAATAGCGCGAGTGATAAACTGCACAAAAACGTGCGACGCGCAAAATAGCGCGATTGTCAACTGCACAAAATAGTGCGACGCGCAAAATAGCGCGAGTGTCAACTGCACAAAACAGCGCGATGCGCAAAATAGCGCGACTGATAAACTGCACAAAAATGTGCGATGCGCAAAATAGCGCGATTGTCAACTGCAAAAAACAGTGCGACGCGCAAAATAGCGCGAGTGTCAATTGCACAAAACAGTGCGACGCGCAAAATAGCGCGAGTTATAAACTGCACAAAAACGTGCGACGCGCAAAATAGCGCGGGTGTCACTGCACAAAAGTGACGACGCAAAATAGGGCGCGTGTCAACTGCACAAAACAGTGCGACGCGCAAAATAGCGAGTGTCAACTGCACAAAACGTGCGACGTGCAAAATAGCGCGAGTGATAAACTGCACAAAAACGTGCGACGCGCAAAATAGCGCGAGTGATAAACTGCACAAAAACGTGCGACGCGCAAAATAGCGCGAGTGTCAACTGCACAAAACAGTACGACGCGCAAAATAGCGCGAGTGATAAACTGCACAAAAACGTGCGACGCGCAAAATAGCGCGGGTGTCAACTGCACAAAACAGTGCGACGCGCAAAATAGCGCGAGTGTCAACTGCACAAAACAGTGCGACGCGCAAAATAGCGCGAGTGTCAACTGCACAAAACAGTGCGACGTGCAAAATAGCGCGACTGAAACTGCACAAAAACGTGCGACGCGCAATAGCGCGAGCGATAAACTGCACAAAAACGTGTTGACGCGCAAATAGCGGGATTGTCAACTGCACAAAACAGTGCGACGCGCAAAATAGCGCGGTGTCAATTGCACAAAACAGCGCGACGCGCAAAATAGCGCGAGTGATAAACTGCACAAAAACGTCGACGCGCAAAATAGCGTGATTGTCAACGGCACAAAACTGTGCGGCGCGCAAAATAGCGCGAGTGTCAACTGCACAAAATAGTGCCAAAACAGTGCGACGCGCAAAATAGCGCGACTGATAAACTGCACAAAAACGTGCGATGCGCAAAATAGCGCGATTGTCATCTGCACAAAAGAGTGCGACGCGCAAAATAGCGAGAGTGTCAACTGCACAAAACAGTGCGACGCGCAAAATAGCGCGGGTGATAAACTGCACAAAAACGTGTGACGCGCAAAAGAGCGCGAGTGTCAACTGCACAAAAGAGTGCGACGCGCAAAACAGCGCGAGTGTCAACTGCACAAATCAGTGCGACGCACAAAATACCGCGAATGTTAACTGCACAAAACAGTGCGATGCACAAAATAGCGCGAGTGTCAACTGCCAAAACAGTGTGACGCAAAATAGCGCGAGTGATAAACTGCCAAAAACGTGCGACGCGCAAAATAGCGCGATTGTCAACTGCACAAAATAGTGCGCGCGCAAAATAGCGCGAGTGTCAACTGCACAAAACAGCGCGATGCGCAAAATAGCGCGACTGATAACTGCACAAAATGTGCGATGCGCAAAATAGCGCGATTGTCAACTGCAAAAAACAGTGCGACGCGCAAAATAGCGCGAGTGTCAATTGCACAAAACAGTGCGACGCGCAAAATAGCGCGAGTTATAAACTGCACAAAAACGTGCGACGCGCAAAATAGCGCGGGTGTCAACTGCACAAAAGAGTGCGACGCGCAAAATAGGGCGCGTGTCAACTGCACAAAACAGTGCGACGCGCAAAATAGCGCGAGTGTCAACTGCACAAAACGGTGCGACATGCAAAATTGCGCGACTGATAAACTGCACAAAAACGTGCGACGCGCAAAATAGCGCGAGTGATAAACTGCACAAAAACGTGTGACGCGCAAAATAGCGGGATTGTCAACTGCACAAAACAGTGCGACGCGCAAAATAGCGCGAGTTATAAACTGCACAAAAACGTGCGACGCGCAAAATAGCGCGGGTGTCAACTGCACAAAAGAGTGCGACGCGCAAAATAGGGCGCGTGTCAACTGCACAAAACAGTGCGACGCGCAAAATAGCGCGAGTGTCAACTGCACAAAACGGTGCGACATGCAAAATTGCGCGACTGATAAACTGCACAAAAACGTGCGACGCGCAAAATAGCGCGAGTGATAAACTGCACAAAAACGTGTGACGCGCAAAATAGCGGGATTGTCAACTGCACAAAACAGTGCGACGCGCAAAATAGCGCGACTGTCAACTGCACAAAACAGTGCGACGCGCAAAATAGCGCGAGTGATAAACTGCACAAAAACGTCGACGCGCAAAATAGCGTGATTGTCAACGGCACAAAACAGTGCGGCGCGCAAAATAGCGCGAGTGTCAACTGCACAAAATAGTGCCAAAACAGTGCGACGCGCAAAATAGCGCGACTGATAAACTGCACAAAAACGTGCGATGCGCAAAATAGCGCGATTGTCATCTGCACAAAAGAGTGCGACGCGCAAAATAGCGAGAGTGTCAACTGCACAAAACAGTGCGACGCGCAAAATAGCGCGGGTGATAAACTGCACAAAAACGTGCGACGCGCAAAAGAGCGCGAGTGTCAACTGCACAAAAGAGTGCGACGCGCAAAACAGCGCGAGTGTCAACTGCACAAAACAGTGCGACGCACAAAATACCGCGAATGTTAACTGCACAAAACAGTGCGATGCACAAAATAGCGCGAGTGTCAACTGCACAAAACATGTGACGCGCAAAATAGCGCGAGTCATAAAACTGCACAAAACGTGCGACGCGCAAAATACCCGCGATTGTCAACTGCACAAAATAGTGCGACGCGCCAAAATAGCGCGAGTGTCAACTGCACAAAATAAGCGCGATGCGCAAAATAGCGCGACTGATAAACTGCACAAAATGTGCGATGCGCAAAATATTGCGATTGTCAAACTG